>QEOT01008907.1:48548-85000 GCA_003123785.1 Pterocarya stenoptera | reverse complement strand
GGGGGGGGGGGGGGGGGGGGGAATCGAGTAATGAGAAGAAGAGTGAATTGAAATTTCAAAGCGAAAGAGTGAGTACATACCTCACACCAATCTACGCAATCAATAGCTTTAAAGCTGGCTACCTCCTCTTTCAATTTCCTTTTTGCCCCAACAAAAGCCCTCCACATGACCATTGGTTCCCAACTAAGACCAGAAGTCTTTTCAAGTACATTTCTAACTATGACAGGTTCACCTTGTGACCAATGCATTTGAAAATGTTCAAATTCATTGTCCTCCAAGTGAACAGCATTTGGGCAATAGAGAAAGTTATCATTACTGCTCCCCCTATGTGCTGCTTGCCTTACTTCAGAATCTCTTACCCCATCGCCTGCCATGGGATGGCACAAACAACATCCTAGAGAAAAGTCATTATCTGGTGGATGATAATTGAAAAGGAGGTCCTCTGCACTCTTGATCAAATTGTAGACCCAATTAGCTTCAAATATACGTCTCAGTGCGAGCATCTCATTACCACAACCTCCTCGTATCTTTGGAGGGCAAGGAATCCTACCACCAGCCTCTGCTTTCCAATCAGGAAAGTTGCATGACGTGTATGCTATCCCCTCAGTCACAGGAAGGGCCATATCGCTTTCTGCACCACATCTCTTCCCATTTTCAGTCTGACCATTCAATTCTGTGTTTTGACCACATAGTCCTTCAAAAAACTGTCTGTGGGAAGATTCCGCTTCTTCATCTCCATGCTGAAATCCTTTTCTTAGTTCTCGGCAACATGTGAGACAGAGATCATATGAACAATCAGGATTGGAGCAGCTTCTGTGGAAGTTGACAATGGATGTATTGCAATTGTCACTGTTAAACAAGTTGAGCACAATTACAAGTTTAGGACGTCATGAACAGAAAATCACTAAAGCAGAAGTTCCAGTGCATTTTGAATGCATATTCAGAGCTAGTATTGATAGTCACACTGACCATTGTGACTCAGGAATACAGAAGGTGCGCTCGTGCTTTCCCTCAATTGACATTCGCACCTATTTGTTTTTGAGAAATAACCCCCTGTGCTATGAAAAACTTGAAATTTGCCCCTACCATTAATAACTCCGTCCACCTTACTTAACCAAAAACATGTGGCAATCTTACAAACTACCACGTGGAAAATTCCTTTGTTTTATTTAAAAATATGCTTAAATTAAAAAATATTTTTATTTTAAAATTTTTAATCGGAAAGAGAAAAATAAAGAGTTAAAATAATAGTTAAAAAAAGAACAGGCATGGACAAGAGACTTCCCCTCTCTGCAGGGTCACCATGGGGGCTTGAATTTGACCATCCCATGGTAACCCAAGTCTAGTGGCCTTTGTGGCATGGCCAGATACAGCTGCCATGGGATGGCCAATCTTGGGCCACACCATAGTGATGAAAGCCTCACTCTCACTCAAATGTTTGTGGCGTGTTGGGTGATTGAATCTAGGCTTATCTCAAGGCAACACAAAGATCCGATTGGTATGATTGTGAAAATTAAGACTAACTTAAGCTTGCACTCAATTCTCGAAAGATTGGAACAGAAAATTCTCATTCATTTAAAATAGCATAATGATGAATTACAAGCCAAAAATCCAAATAAATAGTAGTTTTGTTTTGAAATCCTAATCCCAAAACAAATCAAATTGCTAAATTTAAGGAAACAATCTTATCAAATAACCAAACTAAGGAAATAAACTAGGAGATAACTTAAACAAATGATAATAGATACATCTCTAAATTAAAGCTCACTTCCCTAAAATTAAGGAATTTGTCATCTTGTCATTCAATCCCTAAAATCAAGGAATTGGCCAATACTTGAGACTCCTCTAGTTGCACTTGTCTTGGACACTCATCACCTCACCACCCAAGCCATGCATGCAACCCAATGCAACCCTCCTAGCTTCGGCACCCCTAGTTCGCCTAGTGGCATTGCGAATGACCCTTCTTGGATTTCTATCAATTCTCCCCCTTTCAAAATCGACCTTGTCCTCAAGGTCCAAATCTGGGAATTGATTCTTGAGAACCCGAACACTCTCCTATGTAGCATCTTCGGTTGGGAGCCCCCTCCATTGAATCAAGGCTTCGGTTGCCACTTGGCCACCCTTCCTCACATACTCCCTTAAGTCATTAGGAACCTCAGCCCCTACTCCCTCTTCATGCCCCCCATCTTCCACTTCATGTCCCTCACTCAAGCCCCTCGGTTGGGAGGCCAATATGATGGCAAAACATTGCCCTCCACGCCTCAAGATTTTTTCCATCTCATTAGGCCCCACAGCCTTGCACCCTCCTCTTCCATTCATTCTCATGGTCACCCATTTACCCCCCATCATAAACTCCATAGTCATTTTTTTGTAATCCGACACTATCTTCCCTAGCTCCTCTAACCATTGCACACCCAACACAATATCCAACCCAACAATAGGTAAAGAATACAAGTCTACCACAATCTCAAGATCTTGTGTTTTCAAACATACCTTTTTATATACTTTTCTACACATCAATTTCTCCCCACTAGCTACCTTGACCTCGAATGGAGTGATAGAAGTCATAGGCAACCTCAAGCTCTCGGCCACTCTAGAATTGATGAAGTTTAGAGACGAACCATTATCCACAAGAACCGTTACTTCCATCTTGCCAATATGAGCTTGTGTTTTCATCGTTCTAGGCCCCACAACACCCGTCAATGCATGGATAGAAATTTGAGAATCTCCCCTCATGACTTCATCTTGTTCCTGCTCTTCTCGCCCTTGCTCTTCCTCTCCTATGTCTTTCTCTTCCTCCGACTCCATCTTTATGAGAAAATTTTGCTTGACTTTGCATCTGTGGTCCATTGTGAACATTTCATTGCAATTGAAACAAAGCTCATTCTCTCTTTGTCTTTGCATCTCTTCCCAAGGTAGCCTCTTCACTCCCGCGGGTAATGGTTTGGTTCCACTTGATGCACCTCCACTAGGACCTCCCGGTGAGAAGTCCTTACTAAAAGTTTGGTTTGCATCAAACTTGGAAACCATTAGGGGTGGATTTCTCACCTCCAAGCGGTTATTCTTCCTCAAATCTTGGAGTTGATATTCCTTACTCTGTGCGACCTCCAAGGCTTGCATCAAGGTCTTCGGCTTCTTAAGTTTTACCTCCACCGCCAACTCACTTTTCAAGTTGCCCACAAAGGTCCCAATGAGGGCCTTTTCCGACCACCCATGTGCTCTAGTGGACAAGTATTCGAACTCATTTTGATAATCTCTTAAAGATCCGGTTTGCTTGATTTTTGAGAGAGTCTCATGGTAGTCCATATACTTGGTTGGCCCGAACCTCCTCAAAAGCTCATTGACAAACTTCCTCCATTTCAACTCCCTCCTTTGAGCCCCATACGTCTTCCTCATCTATTGCCACCATTGGTTGGCCTCCCCCTCAAGGAAGTAGGAGGCATAGGACACTTTTGCATGGCCTCCATGTGATTGTGTTCAAAGTATTTCTCGGCTCTACTAACCCATGTGCTCGAGTCATCACCATTGAACTTTGAAAAGTCCATCTTTGGCTTGAGAACTTCCCCCTACGTGCTCCTCTCCTCTCATCATGGTTCTCTACTTCTCCTTCACTTTCCCCGGTTGATTCCTCATGAGTGTTTGAGGAATCTTGAGAAGATAAATCCGAGTCATCCACCCTTTCTTGACGCTGGCTTCTTCTAGATCCAAATCCAACAGAACCTTCCGGACTATGAGCTCTTCTCCTATGGCGCCTCCTCTCTCCATTCCTCCTTTGATCCACCAATTGGTGGAGCACCTCTTCTAACCTTCCAAGCCGTTCATTGGTGGCGGTGTGTTGTGCCTCCAAAGTGGCTTCAATGTTCTCAATCTGCTCCCTATGTATTGGTTGTCGATCGGCCATGGCTTCCTCTCCTTGAGTTGGACACTCTCAATGAGAGCACCAATGATGGAAGCCTCACTCTCACTCAAGTGTTTGTGGCGTGTTGGGTGATTGAATTTAGGATTACCTCAAGGCAACACAAAGATCCGATTGGAATGATTGTGAAAATTAAGACTAACTCAAATTCGTACTCAATTCTCGAAAGATTGGAAGAGAGAATTCTCATTCATTTAAAATAGCATAATGATGAATTACAAGCCAAAAACCCAAATAAATAGTAGTTTTGTTTTGAAATCCTAATCCCAAAATAAATCAAACTCCTAAATTTAAGAAAACAATCTTATCAAATGCCTAAACTAAAGGAAATAAACTAGAAGATAACTTAAACAAATGAAAATAGATAAATCTCTAAATTAAAGCCCACTTCTCTAAAATTAAGGGATTTGCCATCTTGTCATCCAATCCCTAAAATCAAGGAATTAGCCAACATTTGAGACTTCTCTAGTTGCACTTGTCTTGGACGCTCATCACCTTACCACCCAAGCCATGCATGCAACCCAATGTAACCCTCATAGCCTCGGCACGCCTAGCCCGCCTAGTGGCATTGCGAATGGCCCTTCTTGGATCTCAATCACACAGTCGCCAAACCAAATGGATTCAACAGCTACAAGTTGGCCAACCACCCCCCGGGCCGCCTTGGTGGCCGTCTTTTTGCTTTTTTACTTATTTTTCTATTTCTGTTTTGAGTTTAATTTTTAAAATAATTTTTTTAAAACTTTATTATAAAGTTAAAAAAAATGAAATTTTCATGTGGCAGTTTGTAGGTTTTCACTCAAGTAAAGTGGACAGAATTAGTAACATAGGGGAAAATTTCAAGGTTGTCATAGCAAATGGAGATTATTTCTCAAAAAAATTGCGAAGGGAGCAAATCTCAATGGGGCAAAGTACAAGGGGTTACTGACCAAATTTTCCTCAGTAATAAATTCACAACAGGAAGAAAAGATTCTCGATAACTGATGGGCTTTATTATCATTGGTAAGGCAACGGTGGGTTGGCTGGTGAAAACAGTTGCTGCATATGCCACTTCAGAAGGTGGTGAATTCTACGAGACTTCGCATGCTGGAAACCATGGGGATGGTGGTAGGAGAGGTTTCATCATCATCCCAGAGGGCATGGATGGGAAGGGATGGAGCTGTTTCACTGACACTCTCAGGAAACTGGGTTCATCGAAATCCTCTGTTCCTATTGTAAAAAAGAGGTTGGGTTAGCCATGGTGAAGATAGGGAACATTCTGATGAGCTTAGAAGTTTCTTTTTCCATACTTTATTTCTTTGGGCTTCTGCCAGTGTGTTCTCTGATGTATACTTTCTGTTTACTAGGGCTATGCCTATTTGCTTGTTTCAATAAAACTTTATTTTACTCATTAAAAAAAAAAAAAAAAAACTGATGGGCCAATTTCAAGTTTGTCATAGTACGAGGGGTTATTCCTCAAAAACGTTGCATAGGGAGCGGATCACAATTAGGATAAAGTACATTGGGATAATACCCAAATTTTTCATAATAATAAAATATGGGCTACAAGTGGAATCAGACTGCAAGCTGCTAGTGGATGATCTGCAACAAGAGTCCTCACAAGCTGTATCACGACTAGGAAACTTGGTCTTAGAAGTCCAAAAGTTGATGTCATCCTTTGATGTTTGCACATGTCAGTTTGTCAATCGGTTGGGAAATGGTGTTGCTCATAAGTTAGCTAGAATGGCTTGGAGCATTGATGATTTGATTGTATGGGGGGATATTGTACCTGAGTCTATTGCCCAAATTATTTGGGTAGAGAAGATTTCTTGTAATCCTTGATGCAATATATGAAAGACTTCTTATTAAAAAAAAAAAAAAAAACTGCTTGTATAATATGTTTTTCTGCAGATTTACACAAATTTGATGAAATAACACTAATCTTTTTGATGAAATAACACTAATCGTAGTACTTTAAAAAGGATAAATAAAAGTATGGGGCTGAAACTACGGACAGGGCATGCAAACAAGGGATGAACTCATGCCCGGACAGCACAGGAATGATGAAAGTAATTATACGAATAACAAAATCCCAAATAACATGAACAAGTAAAATTATAAGTAGTCAGCTTCTATCTTGATACCAAAATTTATGTATCATTAATTTTATCTAAGGTACGCAAAAAGTGATTCCCTTTAGTACCAAGTTTGATTCTAAAATGTTTCCAATCAAACTTCTGAAACAGTCAGACTTGGCCCATGTCCAACGCCATTATCATTTTCACAGGGATTTCAAATTCTTTCTAAACATAAAATAACCAAAGTCAAAATAATATGCAAATAAATATACCAGAAGTTCAATTCATAAAAACAGATTTTTCAGTTTCAACCATCAGAGAGAGCACAAGATGGTACCAATAGACTCTATCATCTTCGTCAAGTACAGCTCTTGAAATGTCCTCTTCCTTAATTTTAATACCTACAGACAAGAAAGTGAACCACATTATCTGGGAATTCTGAATCATCTCTCAAGTGAAGAAACTAAACTACCAAACTTATAGATTGATTATTGTATCAAAATGCAATACCACATATGCCGGCCTCGGCATCTAATTCAAAGCTTTGTTCCTGTTGAATATGCCTAAGGAGAGGCAGAGTTTTACATAGCAAGTAAAGCAACTTTTGCAATTTCTCACTGGTATCCATATCTTCTTGTTCTTGTCCCTCCTGACAAAACTAAATACTTATTTGGCATATAGAAAATATCATGAAGAACCGCAGCAAATGTAATGGAAAGAAGAAAGAAAGAATAAAGAACAAAAGGTACAAACCATCACATTTAAATCGTCCTTGAGGCATACTCTGCAATTGCAAATACCACGACAAAATGGGCATGCAATTTCTACATCCTCTCTTGTTTTCTCCGGGTACCTGCACAGTTATTTTTCAGTACCATTAGAACAATTGGATGAGAACCATTTCCTATCAGCAAACAAATAGAAGTGAGGTTCATAAAAAATGTCCCAAGTTAACAGAATCAACCGTTTTATAAAAACAAAATGAATCACAAGCTCTTTTGCTAAACATAAGCTGAAACTTCTTTAGCGGTTTCAATAGAGCTGCTGAACTCAAAAGGCTAGGGTTGCTAAAAGAGCTTGTGAGTAATTATTACCACTTTGCAAGGCACGTGTAGCAATAGCGTTTCTTTTTGCAATTGGAACAAGCAACGTCTCTTCTACCATTTCTCCCACACTGGTGGCACCTTAAGCTCCTTTGACCTTTATTGCTAGTATCATCCTAAAACAAAAACCTAGTTAGAAAAGCATGCTGCAATTGAACACTTGAATGCTAAACTATTTTGAAACTATAACCATAACTTTTCAACAACAATACATAATACAATTAGGATAGTACACAATATATACAGCAGTTTTTTGTGACCTCTGTTAAAGCTACACTATGGCACTGTGATGAAGAAAAGGGGTGGGTAGGGGGACGAGTTATATGTAAGAGAGTTGGATCATTGGCACATTAATGATGTAAAAATCTGCATCTCAACTTTCAACACTCATTGTTACCTTTGCAACCAGTTTGATTCATTTTTGTGCTCACTAGCATAATCAGGGTGCTATGTAACATCAGTACACTTACTCCCAAATAAATTGGTTGTTGGAAGACCATGAAAGCAACCAAACATCTATACATTAACCATTGCCATGACAGAAATGATCACTAGACATTTTCCATTTCATATATCTATTTGTTTGACAGATAAATTCTAACTGACCCTTGCCCTTTGCCGACTTTAATCATTTAATAGAACGTACCTTCCATATCATTGTTTTGAAGCAACTAAACTTTGCATATAAGGGGAACTTCTGGAATTGCTACATTGCAGCCCCATAGAAGAGAAGGGAAATTGGAAGAAAGCGGACTTCCCTTGCCCATAGGAATTTAGGTTATGACTGTATATTGTAACACCCTAGGTCCCACATTTGGAATAGAAAAATCTCACATAGAGTGGATACGTGTTGAAGACCAAGTCCAAGATACTGCTGTTAGAGACCAAGTCAAGGAGGTTACGATGGAAGAGAAGCAGACTTGATCTTGGGAGTTACCATAATTGTAGTTTATTCAAATGTAAACTTGAAATTTGAAAGTTAACATAATTGTAGTTTATTCAAATGTAAAACTTGAAATTTGAATTCTTGATGTTCTGTTACAACAGCTCTTGTATAAATCCTATGTAATCCTCATGTAATTGAAGCAGAGCAATATACAGATTTCACAAATATCAGACTTCTGAACTTTTACATGGTATCGGAGAGCCAGCAAGACAAACGTCCTGCCTTCTACAATGTCTGTCTCCTCCAACTCCAACCCAAACCAGTCCCAACTTCCAACCTTTACAACTATGCGCCACATGGTCACAGTCAAGCTCCACCGTGAGAATTACCTTCTTTAGAAAGCCCAAATGGTTCAATACTTCAAGGGTCTGGATATATTCGGCTACATTGATGGTTCTATTCCAAAACCATCTCCAACCCTCGAAAGTTCTTCCTCCACCAGTGATATCTCCCCCTCAGTAAATCCTACTTATCTACAATGGATAGAACAGGATAATCTCATTCGGAGCACTCTTATGGCCTCTCTTACTGAGAGTGTCCTTGCTCAGGTTATCAACTATAACACGTCTTGAGACGTGTGGCTGTCCCTTGACAAAGTTTCTCCTCCCAGTCGAAGGCTCGCATTGTTCATATTCGGACTCAGCTAGCCACTGCCACCAAAGGCGCTTCCTCTGCCCTTGATTATTTTCTTCATGTCAAAAAGCTCTCAGATGAGCTTGCAATTGCTGGGCAACCCTTCTCTGAGGATGTCATCATCTCTTACATCCTCGTCGGTTTTGGAACTGATTATGAGTCACTGGTTTCCACTCTTACTGCAAGGCCATATCCTCTTAAACTTGAAGAGGTTTATTCTCTTCTACTGACAAGTGAGTCTCGACTTAACCATCAAAATCAAGCCACACCCATTATCAATGCTACTGCCAATGTTGTGACCAAACAATCTCCACAAAATTACGGATGAGGCCGTAATGGAGGGTATAGAGGCCGGGGGCGTAGTAACCGTGGTGGTAACAATAACTACTCTGGCCGTGGACAGTTTAGCCGCGCACCTCTCTTGTCTGCCAGGTATGTGAAAAACCTGGACACTCTGCTAAAAAGTGCTTTCACAGAATTGATATTTCCTACCAGGATAATTCCAATGCAACTCGACAACCACAGGCCATGGTCGCATCAAACCAACACAACTTGGAGTCTGATTGGCATCCGGACACAAGAGCCATGCATCACTTGACAAATGATGTCAACGATCTCAATCTTCGTAATGAAGACTATGACGGACCTGACCAAATTCAAGTGGGAAATGGAGCAGGTTTGTCCATCACAAAAACTGGATCTACCCTATTTTTTTCTCCTTCCAAACCGTTTGTTCTCAATAATGTTTTGCTTGTTCCTGAAATTCCTAAAAATCTTATTTCTGTTCAGCAATTTTGTCGTGATAATTATGTTTATTTTGAGTTTCAGGATCTTTGTTTTGTCATCAAGGACTACTCGGGGAACATCCTACATCGAGGCAATCTTAAGGATGGTCTTTATTCCTTCTCAACAGCTCCACGTCAAAGTAACTCTTGGGCCCTCTCCAGTGTTCATTTACCTATTTCTTGTTACCGCAGATTTGGCCATGCATGTCCATATCTGTAGTCCACAATGTCCTATCTGGTTCTTCTGTTCCAGTTGATAAAAATAAGATCCAATCTATGTCTGGATTGCCAAATGGCCAAAAGCCATGCTTTGCTGTTTAAGTCTTCTTTTCATGTGTCCAATAAACCTCTTGATTTAATTTTTATGGATGTATGGGGACCAGCTTCTATTATTTCTAATTCTGGTGCAAGATATTATGTTAGTTTTCTCGATGATTGCACAAAGTTTTTATGGCTTTTTCCTTTTAAACTAAAATCCGACATTGAAAAAATATTTTTCCAATTTCAAGCTTATGTTGAACGTTTCTTTGAAACAAAAATTAAAGCAATTCAATCTGATTGGGGTGGTGAATATAGGCGACTCAACCAATATTTCAAAGATCATGGAATTCAACATTGTCTCGCCTGTCCCTACACCCATCAACAAATGGGTTCCATTGAGCGCAGACATAGACAGGTAGTTGAAATGGGACTTGCTCTTCTCTCACATTCCAATTTATCTAAATGTTTATGGGAAGACACATTTCAAACTGCTACCTATATTATTAATCGACTTCCAACTCCAATCTTAAAAAGTAAATCCCCATACGAAATCGTTTTTAATAGAAACCTAGATTATTCATTTATGCAAACTTTTGGTTGTGCATGTTGGCCCTACTTACGACCATACAATAAACATAAAATTGATTTCCGGTCTAAAATGTGCATTTTTATTGGCTATAGCCTTTGTCATCACGAATACAATTGCCTCGATTTATCAACTAGAAATCTTTTTATCTCGCGACATGTTGTTTTCAACGAAAATCTATTTCCTTATCATAATAGCCAACTTCCACAAAAATCCACCAACTCCACCGACCTTGTTCTCCTCCCGTATCATCTCGGTCAAATGCCTACCACTTCACCTATATGTGATGTAGGTACCCGTGACAATCCATTCTCGATCTCACTTGAATGCAAGTCAGTGATAACACATCTTTATGGCAAAATGAAGAGAATGCGTCTCCTGTCAGGGATACCGAATCACCTCCTTAGTTGTCTCCTTTGATGCAACCAAGTTCCTCTCCACCAGTCCAAGAAATGCCAGTCCTGCCAATCCCAAGGCACTCTATAGTCACCCGCTCAAGAAATAATATAGTCAAGCCAACTATACCATTTCCAAGAATTATTCGCTATCCACTTCTGAAAGCACTTATTACTTCTATTACCACATAAGATTTTGAGCCAAACGGAGGCCTCCAAATATCAACAATGGCGAGAGGCGATGAACAAAGAATTTGATGCCGTGCTCGGAAATGGTACATGGACTCTAGTACCTCCAAAACCTAACATTAATGTTGTAGGTAGCAAATGGGTATTCAAGATTAAAAGGAATGCAAATGGTCAAATTGCATGCCACAAAGACGGGTTGGTGGCTAAAGGATATCATCAGCAACATGGTGTGGATTTCAATGAGACTTTCAGCCTTGTGGTCAAACCGGCAACAGTTCGTATTGTTCTTTCACTAGCCATGACTCACAATTGGTCCCTTCGCCAAATTGATGTGCAAAATGGGTTCCTACATGGAACCTTACAAGAAGAAGTCTATATGGTTCAGCCTCCCAGATTTCAACACCCTCAATATCCGAATCATCTTTGTCGTCTCAAGAAGTCTCTCTATGGCTTACGTCAAGCCCCTCGTGCCTAGTTTTCTCGGCTTACGGAAAAACTCAAGGCCCTCTATTTTCAAGATAGCAAGGCTGATACATCTCTCTATATTTATCACACCTCCTCTATGATTCTATATATTCTCATATATGTTGACGACATCATTATAACAAGACCAAGTTCGGCTGCTATTGATCAGTTAATTAACGCACTAAATTTAGATTTTGCAGTGAAAGATCTCAGGTCTCTAAGTTACTTTTTGGGTGTTGAAGTTAAGCCTTATGATGGTGGTTTATTCCTAACACAATGTCGCTATATTGTTGATCTCCTCAAACGAAGTTCTATGGATAAAGCCAAACCTTGCACGACTCCAATGGCTGCTACCACTTCTCTCACAGCAGATGATGGAGAACCTTTTGAAGACCCTCAGTTATATCGCAGTATTGTTGGAAGATTACAATATCTTTCATTCACCAGACCTGACCTCGCATTTGTTGTACACAAAGTTAGCAAATTTATGCACAAGCCACGTGTTCCACATTGGCAGTTGGTTAAACGTATTTTACGTTATCTTAAATTTTCCGTTTTGGATGGATTAGATTTGGCAAAAGTCCAGATTTTTCACTTCATGGATATTCGGATGCTGACTGGGGGGGAGATCGTGATGACTGCAGGTCTATCAGCTCCTATTGTGTATTTTTGGGCAAAAAATTAATCTCTTGGAGCTGTCAGCAGCAACAAACAGTTGCTAGAAGTAGTACAGAGGCTGAGTATAAGTCACTGGCAAATGCAGCAGCTAGGATTCAATGGCTGAAAACACTACTGACTGAGTTACGCATTCCTATATCTTCAACACCAGTGTTATGGTGCGACAACATAAATGCAATCTATTTGTCTTCTAATCCAATGTTTCATGCACACACAAAACATATAGAAATTGACTACCATTTTGTACAAGATCAGGTGGTGAATAAATGTCTATAAGTTAAATTTGCTTCAAGTCGAGATCAACTTGCGGATTTATTTACCAAACCGTTGAGTGCTACATGGTTTCAGCTTCTGAAGTCCAATCTTAAGGTACGAAATCTTCCCTTACGATTGCGGGGGCGTGTTGAAGACCAAGTCCAAGATACTAATGTTAGAGACCAAGTCAAGGAGGTTACGATGGAAGAGGAGTAGACTTGATCTTGGGAGTTACTATAATTGTAGTTTATTCAAATGTAAACTTGAAATTTGAAAGTTACCGTAATTGTAGTTTATTCAAATGTAAACTTGAAATTTGAATTCTTGATGTGTTGTCACAACAGCTCTTGTATAAATCCTATGTAATCCTCATGTAAATGAAGCAGAGCAATATACAGATTTCTTTTCAAATATCAGACTTCCGATTTTTTACAATAAGTTTATAGAGGTAGTCACGGGTGCTAAGTTCCCACATTGGCTACTTGTTAGGTGGTGACAAGTAGCCAATGTGGGAACCGTGACTGGCCAATGCTTTTGATGTATTGTTAACATATGGTAGTTTAGCCACCTAGTAAGGACAATCATGCGCTGCCAAAGCATTACAAGACATTTGACTCTGACGAGGACGTCAAGAATTTAAGAGAGGGAGTTTGTAAGACCCTAGTCCCGCATTTGAAATAGAAAAAGCCCATATAGAGTGGAGAGTGTACAAAGGTGGTCATAGCTGCTAAGTTATACAATATACATTGGCTGCTTATTAGGTGAAACTATACATATTATGTGATTCTACTAAAGTTTTAAACAGACTAATCTTTTTAAGGTTATAGTGCAGATGTGGCTAGTACTTTTCCTGGGTTGTCATATTATGCCCTTCAATTTCTAGATTGGGATGCCCTTTGAGAGAAGCCACAATTTCCCAGCCGGTTATGTGCATAAATGCCAGTCGGCACCAGCATTGCAGAGTAGGATGGCCAACAACTACACACATTGGAGGTGAGGATATTAACTTATTCAAATCTAGGAAAAAGTCATTTGGCTGCCAAGTTATCAGAAAAACCATAACATGGAAGCTCACATTAGTTTTGCAGTGACATACTAGAATAAGAGACCAATATGATGGTAACGGCACTAACTTTCTTTCCTCTAATTTATTACCTACTAACAAGTGAAATCATAATCCAAAATGACCAGCAAGAGTAGAGATAAATGCAAAGGAACTCACTGATAATCCCGAACTTTCCAATCCATTCTCAGCAGATCTTCCCTTCCTAATGCCCCCAGAGTCTCTCTCTAGGTTGTTGAACTTCCTGGGCCTCCCTCTAGGCCTTTTCCGATCTTTTTCATTTGCAGTAGTAGGCCTCTCACCCTCAGACCTCAACGAAGTTTCAAGACAGATACCATCAGTACTACCCACGATTGTGCAGGGTATTCCCTGATTTTCCTTACCCGCAAGAATTTTCTGCTTATTCTTCGAGCCCTTAGGTCGACCACGCTTATCCTTTTTCCTGAAAATCTCATTTCCACATTTATTATCATTAGTGGATTCCGAAGGAAATCCCCTATCTTCCTTACCCACAAAAGGTTGCATCTCATTCCCCAATTCTGTTGGCCAAACTGATTTATCACAAATATCATTAACAACCACACTTTTTCCAGCTATTTCTACATTTTCGTGACCTGCTATGTTTTTCTTATTCTTCGAGCCCTTTGGTCGACCACGCTTATCCTTTTTCCTGAAAATCTCGTTCCGGCCTTCACTACCAGGAGTGGCTTCAACAGGAAACTTCCTCTCTTCCTCGAATACAGGAGTCAGCCTCTCATTCACTAAATCAGCAGGCGGAAAAATGCCATCACTGCCATCATTTGTTTCTATTTCACCAGGCATTCTCAGATTTCTTTTCTTATTTTTTGAACCCTTTGGTCGACCACGCTTTTTCTTTGGCCTGACGATCCCATGTCCAGGTTCACTAGGAGCAAAGGCTTCTTCAATAGCCAGACCTGTATCTTTTTCATGAATTAGCCTCTCGTTGTCCAGAGCTGTCAGACAGACAATCCCCCGCTCATTGCGATTTCCACCAACAATGTAACCTGGCGTTCCCTCATTTTTGCCTATTTCAAGAATTTTCTTTCTATTCTTTGAACCCTTTGGCCTGCCCCGCTTGCTCTCCGACCTAACAACCTCATCTCTAACTCCAGTTTCACCGGCAGCTCCACCCAACCTTTCAATGCCCTCTTTATCGTCAGAATAAAAAAATTTCTTCTTGTTCTTTGATCCCTTTGGCCGGCCACGCTTTCCTTTTGACCCAACCACCTCTTGTCTGCCACCATTTCCACCTCCAATTTTACCATACCCACTTTGAATTGCTTCACCTCCAAGGATCCCACCTCCATTCCCACATGCATTATCACCAAATCGACCCTGGAGTCCTTTACCATCAAGATTTGAACAGGCCGCTTCCCCGCACCAAAACTGGATGCCATCACCAAAACTCAAGCCACTGTTTCCATAGCTCGCTTCACCAAAAAGGGCTTGAATTCTTTCATCAACAAGATTTTCCCCGCTGATTTTACTAAAGAAGCCTTGAAATCCTTGACTACTAAAATCCAGACCATTTTTGTCAAATGCATTCTCGATAGAACCACCCAACTGAAGTCCTTGACTAGTAAGAACCCCGCTACAGTCGTCTCCACATGCATTTCCACAGCTCCAACGCTGAACAGCTTTACCGTTATGAAGGCCACCGTTTCCGCTCATAACGTCTCCATACGCCTCGTGAACTTCTTCGCCACCACCAAGAATAAGGCCATCAGTTTCACATGTAGTTTCACCAAGCCCGTCCAACTGAATTCCTCGGTCACGAGGAATCCCACCGCCATTTGTACAAGCATCTTGACTGCCCCAAAGCTGAATTGCTTCACCATCAAGACCTAGGCCATCATTTCCACCGATGACTTCACCATACCCACCTTGAGTTCCTTCGCGTACATCGCCAAGAATTTGACTGCCATTTCCACACGCAGCTTCGCTAATTTCTTGACCATCTCCACCAGCCCAAAGCTGCAAACTTCCATCATCAAGACCCAGACCGCCATTTACATCACTGACCTCACCAAACAGTCGCGCAATTTCTTCTCCGACACTAAGACCTTTGGCATTTCCCCCACCAAACCACCCTTGAACTTCATCACCTTCATTTCCCAGACTGTTTTCAACCCTCTGCCGTTTTCTCTTACTTATCTCGGAAACCACTTCCCCTTCACCGCAATTTTCACCAGAAACCTTCTCCATCCAGTTCCACTAGTTCCTCAGAACAGCATAGAGATGGTGCTTTTTACCACCCAAGGGCTTGCTCACTACACACCTAATTCGGAGTCCCTCTTCTCCTGCACTTCAGGTACTGACGAGAAGGGTCCTCCATTTCTCATTTCTGGAAAAATATCAAGCTCTTACCCCCACAAAAATCATTAATGCTATAGTCTGGAGGAGGACCCGGGAGGCCGCAAAGGTTCCATTGACATTAACTGTAGATTAAAACACTCAGTAGTCTATACGTATACTTTTTTTGCACGATTGAGGAGGGGTCAGGGGACCACTCTTCGGGGGGTTTGAGCTTGGCAGTTGGCACCCGGTCCCTCGTCTCTAAATTATCTACCTGGGACGGTCGGACGGACGGATTACTAGGTTACAACTAGGGGACTTGAGTTCAGATTTCCACCGTCTGGATCTGGATGTAAAAGTTGGTAAATCAAAGCGACCAGGGAGAAATATTGTCGACCACCTCTGGAACTGCGGACGGGGGGGCATATGTGGTCGAGATTCCAAATCCCTCCTACACAGTGTTGGGAGTCGAATCATTCGTTGGTTCTATGTTTCGTCTAAGACCAAGATTAATAACTATTTACACCGTAAGATGATGCGGTACTCTTTTTGACCGAATGTAAATTTAAGTCATTTCATCACATGTCTCAATACTCAAATATCATAAATATAAATATTTTTTAATTTTTTTAATTTAATTATTATAATTTTTTCTAAATTTTTAAATAAAATATAAAATACAATTCAATTTTTTTAAAATTTAAAAACAAAAATAATATTAAAAAAATAATATTTTAACTTTATAATATTTTTATTCAATTTTTTTTTTTTTTACTTTTTCAAAATCTCATAAAACATATTAAGGTCTTGTTTAGATACAGAAACAGTTTTATCTCATCTCATCATTACAACTTTCTTAAATTCTCACAAAAAATATAATAAATAATTTAATTTTTTCAAATTTTAAAATAATAATAATATTTTATTCAATTTTCATCTAAAATTATCTTATCTCATTTCACTATCCAAACGGGACGTAACTAAAAATTTTGTTATTATTCACAAATCATTTCACTATTATTCGCAGATCATCTTATCTCACTATCCAAGATGTCTCTCATTAAATATTAAAGAAATATATTTCTAAATTGGTAGAGATTATTTCTATTATACTATTTTTTTGAATTAGTTTCTATTATATTATTAAAATTGTTTATATAAACATGAATTTTTAATTATATGTCATCTTATGATAATATGAGAACACTAGAAATCTATGCTCCGATTTTTTTTTTAATAATTATTCTACATTGAGTTTTCTTTTAAAGAAAGGACGAGACTACAATTTTAATAACCCTCTTTAATGATGGGAGAGTGGAAACAATAAGACACATTGAGTTTACAAAAGAATCAAAACCAAAGTGTAAAATGAACTAAAAGTACCATAAGTCGTAAAAAGCCATTAATCAATGGACCATACATAGTTATAGAACCATAACGTATTACTTACATCGTTACATTGGCAATCCTAAATTATCAAATTTCAAAAAACCTATTATCTCCTTTGGGGCAAGCACAAAATGTATCGTATGTCCTTAGACACTTTTTTTTTTTTTTGGTAAGAAAATCAGCAACATCTTGTAGAAGTTTTCTGTGCTTTCAAACCCAAGACAGGAAGTCCTATTTGATGTAATATAGCCTCATCAATTGTGCTTACCTTCTTGCAAGTACGCACTTTCACCATACTAGAGAGCATGCTTTTAATCCTAAAACAAACCATATTAACTGGTTTTGATTTCCCTTCTATACGAGTTTTGCACCTTCAAAGCCATACACACCAACTAATTATAATTGATGGAATTAACCCTATGACAATGCTAAGTTGAGAAACAGCTTTGGCCTTGTGAAACCAAACTAACACCAACCACTGCCAGCTTCTGATCCTGTCCAGTTTAAGGCCCAACAACCTAGCAAAATACCCCATACATCAGCTGCTAGTTCCACTCAACCATAAAACATGATCCAATGTTTCTACATTTAAGAGGCCATGCCAATATTTAACCTTTGTGTATTATTGGAATCAAAAGGTAAGCTTTTTTGGAAGCATTTCCACATAAATATAGACACTTTAGTGGGAAGTGCTCTATGCCATACCCAGTTGGCCAAATCCAATTTCACTCCACATGCTCGGATGGTAGATTAAGAAGTTGTGGTCGAGAAATTACCCGAGACCGAGGCTGTCCATACAGGGTGATCCTTCTTATCCCTCATCAATCCATAGTCTACAATTTGTTGGCTTAGAAATCAGACCAGGGAGACTTCGGGGACTTTTGCGCATTGATTGTTGGAGACTTCCTTATTTACGCTATTGATTCATTGGTGGCTCTCAAGCTACTCATTATGGAGGTGGCTAGTCATGAGACTAGCTTATGAGCCAACCCCTCATGAGGTGGCTTCCTCGTGAGAAAATAGTCTGCAAGACAACCATCTAGCATTTAAGACAGTTTGAGAGCCATCCTTGCGACATAGCTTGTAAGCCAACATCAGGGTACCAGTCCAACAACTCCAAGGGAATGACTAAGGGAGAGTGTCTTTGCCTCCACCAACCCCTCCAACCCTCATGTGAGAAAGGGTACTAATCAGTTTTATGTTTTTACTACTTTCTAAGTTGATGCTTTTTTTTTATTTGTGTTTTAGTTTTAGAGATGATACTTCAAACTCTTTATCATCTTGGGTGTTCTTGGGTAACACATATCTTAGAAATTAGACTCGTGTGTTTACTTAAATTAAAAGGAAATTTAGGGAGACATTTTTGAGTTTCTATATTCATTTTATTTTCACAATACTAAAGTATAGGAAATGGTGGCTTGATTCCTATTGAAAAAAGGTCATTTTAGATTGTTCGCTCGACACCCGCTCAAGCGAACTTTAGATAGATTGTTCGCTCGACATCTGCTCGATAAACAACATGTAGAGAGTTGGGCCAGACTTTGACAATGATAGGAGAGGCGATTTTCTGAAGAAGAAAATAGAGAGAAACTTGTGAGAACTCCTTATTGAGTGACTCCAATCTCATTAGGTGTATTGGGGCTTTGGGTACGAAGTGATTTCTTGTTCCTCTCATTTTTTGTCTTCATCCTTGATAGTGAATTCCTTGAGATCGACTCCACCAATAGACGTAAGCTATTGTTCAAGCAGAACTACTTAAAAGTTAGAGGATGCTTGAAACAATTATCATCTCATCTTATCTCATTTCCTTTCCAAATATCACTCAATCACAAACACTTTTTAACTAATCATTACAACTTTATCAAATTTATAAATAAAAAAATAATAATTCAACTTTTTCAAAATTCTAAAATAAAAATTATATTAAAAAATTATATTCTAACAATATTTTAACTTTATAATATTTTTTATTCGATTTTTCTCTCTCCTCTCTCAAAACCCAAAAAATATTTAACTCAAACTATTTCACTACTATTCATAAAATTCTCATCCCATCTCATTTCTCAAGCATGCCCTTAGTGTTGTTTGTGTGATTTTCGAATTTTTGTTATTTGCTTTCGCAGTTGTACTTCTAGTTTGTCTCTAGATCACCATTCGTCATAACAAACTGGTATCAGAGTGTTCTGTGGAAGATTTTTGTTCAAGAGATGGCCATTGCGAAATTTGAAGTATAGAAATTCAATGGTGAAAATAGTTTCAGTCTATGGCTCATCAAGATGAGGGCTTTGTTATGATAATTAGGCTTGGCGAAAGTTTTGAAAGAGAAGGTGTCGAGTGCATCAACAAAAGAAGATAAAGGGAAAGCACCTAATGCTATTTTGTTGTCTCTGTCTGATTGAGTGTTGCGAGAGGTTGTTGACGAAGAGATTGTCGCTAGTCTTTGGAAGAAGATTGAGAGTTTGTATATGAATAAGTCACTCACCAACTATTTGTATGTGAAGCGATGATTATGCACTCTCAAGATGAGGGAATATACTCCTATTTCCGATCATCTAGATAAATTTAATAAACTCATTATGGATCTAAGGAACATTGATATTAAGCTTGATGGTGAAGATGAAGCCTTAATTGTGTTGTATTCGTTGCTGGTTTCATTTGAGAATCTTTTAAACTCGATGTTATATGGTAGAGATACCATCTCATTGGCAGATATAAAATATGCTTTGAATTCTAAGGAGTTGAGAATGAAATTGGGTTTACAAGGCATGGATAATTAAGCCAATGACTTGTTTGTGAAATGTTCTTTTAGTAGCAGATCCAGGGAAAGAGGTTCGGATAAGGGCGGGAGTAGTTCCAATGGCAGCTCAAAATTTAACAAGAAAAATTTTAAATGTCACTGTTGTCATATATTTGGTCATTACAAGAATGAGTGTCCCTAATTGAAGAACAAGGAGGAAGGTAGCCATCCCTGTTCATAACAGTTAAAGATATAATACACCTAGTATGCATATAGCAATATGCAATATTCGCAGCGGATAATTTTTGTTTTTTTTGAACAATACTAGCCATCAAACTAATAACATCCCAAATGATTATGAAACATATTATATAAAACATGAAAGTGATACATAACCATGATTATAGTACATGTCCAAAACATCTGTAATCTTAGAGGTACGGTAGACAAAGCTCCATAAGTACATTCACCAAACTAAAACTACTGGGATAGTCTGTCAAGCAACTCGCGTAACTCGACTAGGGACGCTATAATGCTATCTATAAATCTAATCATGGAGACCACGAGCTTCGTGTCTCGTCAGCTATGCCTAATCAACCTCCTCCAATTGGCTAGGCTCGCCTCCATCTCTTGATCTTGGCACATCGCCTATCATTCAAGGGAAATGGTAGTTGGGACTACTAATCTCAGCAAGTTAACAAGAAATTTTAACATACATTTTACGGATGCATGCATGGAAATGAAGGTATAAATGCATAATCATAATCACAAATAAGTATGACGTGACTTTGACATATAACATGGCATAAATTGAAATGATTTGAACTTGACGGCAGACTGAACTTGAAACTGAACTTGACATGACGTGAACTTAAACGTGAACTGACTTCAATTGAATGTGAACTAACTAAAATTGAGTATGAATTGAACTAAATGTTGAATAACATGAACATAAATATGAAATACATGAACTTGGAATCTTGTTCAATAAATAAACTTGATTAATAAACATGAACATATGGGTACTACACTGTTTTCCCTTGATTATCGCATCACAACACAAGTATCTACATCTGCTGTGAGTGCATTAACATACGTGCTAGTTCACAAATATATGCACCTATTGTGGAACATAATATACGTATCTCGTTTCAGGTATCTGCACCAACACGAGTACATATAGCATAAAATTAAAATGTGGGTGGCACCATCGACTTTAGTGTCTGACTTCGCTCTGATGACCAGTTAATTAGATCCCATTCGAAGCCTGTTATTTTTACCTTGTCAACTTAGAGAATTTCACACTAGCTTACACACTCATGCGTAAACAAAAGAATTCCATTAGAATATTATCTCATCCTAACACTTGGAGTCGTGATAAAGGTAAACAGACTTGACTTGACTTGGAAAAACTATTCTTGAGTTACATAAACTACACTCGAGACATAACATGACATGAAATGAAAGGACAGATGACCTTACGTAATGTAACGTGACATGTATGTGAACTACATAACACAATGTAACATGAAACATACAATATTTTATGACATGACATCACATATAACAGACAAATATTTTGTAACATGATATAATGGGTAACAGATAAACATTACATGACATGGCATAACATATAATAGATAAAAATTGAGTGATAGAATATATTATGTAACAGATAAATATTACGTGACCAAATATATTTTATGACAGATAAATATTTTATGACAGAATATAATATGTGTAACAGATAAACCTCTAGTGACATGGCATAGCATGACATATATGATATTATAAGTACATAAATAATAGTTCAGTTACCAACATACATACATAGTAATCGGATAGTAAGTTAGAAGTTAACTTACAGCGACTGTCACGTTACAGAGAAAAATGCACAAAATACAAAAAACTGTAAATATAGATTTCTAAACATTACAAGCTTCATCACTAATAACTTAAAAACATGAAAATACCATCTTAGAGTAAAATTATCAATTTACCATCTACATGTGGGAAAATGATCATTTTATTTATAACTTAAGGATTTTACATCCTAACTCAAAAACTTACTAAAATTTACATTCTTCTTATAAATTTTTAGGAATGTAAATGTTGTCTTAAATCCAAATATCTAATTTGAAAATTTTAAAATACATCACAACTATCACAAACACACTGAGGCCGAAACCTAAAAAGACAAAAACTCTTTATTTTTGTTGCAATTCTATCAACCTCAATCCTCATGCTTAAAATTGAAATATTGCAACATGGATTATCACATCCTATGTTTAAAAATTATACAAGATCAACAAACAAAACTTATTTTACAAAAATGATATAAATCTTTTGAAACAAAGCTCCAAGCTTTAACTAAAAACATAACCTTTCATTCTCAAGGTTTTGTCTATTTTTAAAACATTTCCAAGAACTGAGATAGGTTTGGATAGTAAGATGAGAATTTTTAGTTTTAGATGAAAGTTTAAAATATTATTATTTAATATTATTATTGTTTTGGGATTTGAAAAAGTTGAATTAAGATTTGAAAAGTTAAATTGTTTATTATATTTTGTGTAAAAATTTGAAAAAGTTGTAGTAATGAGATGAGATGAGATGAAAATTTTATATCTCATCTACATTCCAAACCTACCACTTTCAAAAATAAACTTTCAATATATTCATAACACACTTCTAAGAATTATCATGCTTTGAATCATCAAGCAAACATCACTAAATCACAAGATCTAACACCAAACTTTCGGCTTCAACACTTATACTCAAAATTGATTGCCTTAAGGTTTGGTTTTTAATCAAATCATTTGATCCGAAACATACCATGACAAGAATTACAAAACAAAAAAATCACATGTTTAAAAATCATTTCCTAGAGTATATCCAAGTATTAACTCAAGATCACATGGCCATATTTGCATCAAAACATCCATATACCCAGAAACCTCAAATCTGTGGCCTAATCGAGACTCTTCATGCATAAAAAATCATATATTTTAAACCAAAATAAAAACTATTGAAAATAACATCGTACATGTAAATCAAAGACTTAGGATCATCATATAAAAATATCAAAGCCATTGAAGCATGATGTTACCATAAAAGATCCGAGCTTTCATAAAATAGAAATTGTTTTACTCCTTCCAATTTTCAACTTTTTAGATCTAAGAAAAGCTTTCATCAAAAGCTTATAACATGAAATAAATCCTCATCAAACTTTTATATAAATTTGTAATTACACTCCATAAAAATTTTAGACCAAGATCTTTCCAGTAGCTTGGTCAAAAATTACCTTTGCAAGCTTAAAATAACTTTTTACCAAACAAATGACCATTAAAATCCACAAACAAGACATCCCAAGAAACTATATGCAAAGATAAACAACTCTTGTGAATGGGAATTTGTGAGAAAATAATTTTAAAAACTTCTAAAAGAGCATGCAAAGTGACCCAGGAAAACTGTCTAAGAGAACCTTAGGTTTCTCTCCAAGAAAAGTGTTGGAAATTGATGAAATGAAAGGGAATGGACTTGGACGCCTTCTTACACAATTGAAGGGTGATAAGAGGGCTGTGAATGACACTTTAAAAAAAAAAGAAAAAAAGAAAAAAAAAGGGAGCTGGTAGCCACACACTTAGCAGCCCTATCCCAAGTTTATTAAAAGGCCCTCACTTATAGCAGAGGAATACTTTAGTAACATCATCACACTTGGAAAAAGAAACCAAGTGCAAATAAGAACTGGAAAAAAAAAAAAAAAAACCAATCCTTACAAGCCTAACGAATACGACCAACATTTCTCCATATAATTACTTAACAGAGCCTGAAATTTGGAAGACCACTTCGATCTGTTCTTAATATGCCTTTTAGCATATGAGGGACGAACTCAAAGTATTCACTAGTGCATCCTTTGCTGCCCAAGCGAGCAAGCCAGTCCGCTGTAACATTTTCCTCCCTAAAAACATGTTTGACCCTCACATTCAACTTAGTTCTAAGGCTACAAATCTCCTCCCAAAAATCTTCTAGATACAATACATGGCATCTACCTTCTAGATATTGCTGTGAATGACACTTGAGTAATGGCTATGTCAGCCAAAACAAGGGTCAAAACCAGCCCAATATTTTCTGCCCTTGGACCTTCAAGTGAGTGGGTGGTGATGAGGTGGCCTTGGCTTTCACATCAAGTATAACTTGGGGCTACTTGCAGTATTTTTTGCTCAGCCATGGAGGGGGGAAACTTCCTCTACAACCCTTTCAAAGGTGGCTTAATTTCGTGAGCCTTAATAGAATGGGTCTCAAATTGGGGTTTAAAGAGGATTTGGCAAGGGTTTGGGTTGCTATCAATCCTAAATCCGATTCTTTTTTACCCAATAAACATTTCAAAGTTTAAATGATTGAATAATGATGTCATAATATGAATTTAAGTTGTTAATAACATGTGGAAGTGATTTAATCAAGTAATTAAATACTAAGCTAGAAACTGGATCCATTTAGGGTTTCTCTAGGGTTGAAATCCTCTTTGATTTGACACAAATTGAATGGTTGGAAGGAATAGTGTTTTGCTTAGGTGGTATAATCTCAATGTTTTATTTGTTTCACATTTCCATCTCATGGTTCCTTTTAATACCAAATATCCAATACTATTCACCAAGTGTGGCTAAGATCTTGCCAAATGTCCAAATAATACTTTTCTTAACCTAATTTAGATCTTGCCAAATGTCCAAATAATACTTTTCTTAACCTAATTTAGACATTTCACAATGTAATTTTAAAAATACTGCACTTGATGCTACTATCAAGGTTACTATTCACTTCAAAAAAGTGAAAACTAACATTGCACTATAAAATCCTAAATAATCATACTAACCTTACAGTATAATTTTTTTAAATCAAATTTCAGCTCTAAAGTGTCTCAAAATAATCAAAACACATTTTCGAACAATCGTTTCGTTCGAAAATAATGAGTTTATTAAGCCATGAAATCTTAAGTATTCAAACAAAACTAATGGCACAAACCGTATCCAATTCTAACACTTATAGGTATCTTAAATAAATAAAATCGCACTTCTGGCACTATAGTGAGTGGTAACATTGACTATGGTGACAAACTAAAACCTACGCGATTGAGTCGATTCGTGAAAATTTTCAGATTTTCACGAAATTCCTAAAATCTAAAGAAATTCATACCTTGAAGTTTTGGCGGGCTGTTACAGATGTTGGCCAAGCAGTAGGCAGCCTTAACAATAGTTTTGGTGATAAATTGGTCATGGACTCAGTTTGAACATTCCATGTGTCCCAAAAGAGATGGATTCATTAGATATGACTCAATCAATGGCGGTTCCGTTTTGATGGGGAACAATATGGCGTTGAAAATTATTGGGATTGGTTCAATCAATATTAAGATGTATGATGGGATTGTTCGAATTTTGTCCAACGTTTGAACTTTATCAAGATTAAGATGTATGATGGGATTGTTCAAACTTTGTTGAACTAGCTATTTGGTGAATTATTCTCTTTCGTATTCTGTAGAAGAAGAGAGGGCCAATGGCAAGAAGTTGGGATTGTTGTTGAAGCTTCGTAAGGATTGTAAGATGGCACTCAATATTATGCTATTGGTGATGAGCATGATACTAATTTTGATGATGGTGCACGGGATGCAGATTTGGTGGCCTATGTACTTACTATGGCAGAGAATGTGGGCCTTCCACGTATTAAGAAGACGTCAAGAGTAAGTAGTCTGCACAGTGATGGGTTGTCATGAGTGAAGAGATTGGATTTCTTCATAAGGACCAAACTTGGATTTGGTTAAATTGCCTAAGCATCCGAGGCAATGGTAGAAACACTTTGACACAATTGGATTGATCATGGTTATTCGAGAAGTAACTATAGTAGTTGTGTTTTGATGGTTCTTTCATTGATTTGTTACCAATTGAAGCTGGTCGGGAAAATAGAGACACTCAATAGGTTCATGTCTAGATCGACCAACAAATGCTTGCCATTTTTTAAGTCTTGAGGAAAATGCAAACTTGGGATGCCAAGTGTGAGAAAGCATTTACACAGCTCAAACAGTACCTAACACAACCTCCATTACTAAGCCAAACCAACCAAAGCAAACCCTTGCTCCTGTATTTGTCGGTCAAACCAGAAGCCATCTCCACTGCCCTGATACCCGAATAAGGAAATGTACAAAGGCCAATGTACTATATAAGTCGAGCTCTTAGAGGGGCAGAGACCCGATACCCAAAATTTGAAATGATAGCATTCGCGGTAGTGATAAACACTCGCTGGCTAAGGCCTTATTTTCAAACACATCCCATAAGAGTAGTGACAGAAGCATCGCTACAGAAAGTATTGCAACAAACAGAAACCTCAGGCTGGCTGCTAAAGTGGTCCATTGAATTAAGCGTATTTGACATCGACTACATTCCTCGGACTGCGTGAAAGGGCAAGTTTTAGCTAATTTCATAACAGAATTTCTAGATTTTCCCAATTAAATGCCAGAGTGTCCTATGCGAAAACCATAGCAAATATACATTGGTGGCTTGTCTTACCAGTCAAGAGGGGGAGCATGGGTGTACGTAGCAACAGAAGATGACTCCAAAACATATTATGCCATAAAATTGAGATTTGAGGTCACTAATAATGAAGCTGAATACGAAGCTATTTTGGCAGAACTCGCCATAGCAAAAGCCTTGAGAGCAAATAAAGTTGAGATGAAGGTGGACTCCCAAGTTGTAGTTGGCCAAGTGACAGGGGAATATCTAGCAAAAGGCGAGAAACTGAAAAAATACGTACCATAGGTCTATGAAGGATGCAATTTCCTTCGTTACTTCTGACTCGACCGCATCCCAAAGGAAGAAAATTGGAAGGCTAACCGACTAGGATGGGCAGCCTCTTGGAAAAATGAGAAGACCTTGTC
Organism: Pterocarya stenoptera; assembly: GCA_003123785.1. Classification (NCBI taxonomy): domain Eukaryota; kingdom Viridiplantae; phylum Streptophyta; class Magnoliopsida; order Fagales; family Juglandaceae; genus Pterocarya; species Pterocarya stenoptera. The sequence goes on along the minus strand of QEOT01008907.1, from coordinate 58,307 downwards.
ATGGAAAACAATCGCCCAAGCAGTGGAGGTCCTAGTTGTTGGGTTCGAAATGTTGGAGGTTAACACAGAAACTCCAGCATGGGCACAAGATATCGTTAAATTCTTAACTACAGGGGACTCCCGCCCATTAAGGAAAGGAGAGGAAAGTAAAAAGCAAAGCAGCCCGGTTACTTTGATTAGTGGCACACTATACAAGTAGAGTTTCTCCACCCTTTTTTGAGATACATGCCAAGGGAAGAGACCCAAGATGTTATGGCGGAAGTACACACAGGGTGAAGAGCCTTGGTACCTAAGGCCATGAGGGTAGGGTACCATTGGCTGCACACCCTCAAAGACACAAAGGAATTCACTAGAAAGTGCACCCAATGTCAATTACATGCGCCAGTTCCAAATAGCACAGCCAAGGAACTGACATCAGTCACCTCCCCATGGTCGTTCGCCCAGTGGAGAGTAGACTTGGTGGGCCCTATGCCGCCAGGCAGGGGAAGAGGAAAGTACATTACTGTCTCCGTCAACTACTTCATGAAGTAGGCATAAGCCTAAGCCATGGCAATGATAACTTTCAAGAACATCACCAAATTCCTATGGAAAACAATCATACGCCGATATGGGATACCATAGAGTATTATCTTAGACAATGGGAGGTAGTTAGATTCAAACCACTATTGGAATTGGTGCTTTGAGCTTGGAATCAAAGCCAAATACTTTTACTTGAGGTACCCTCAAACTAATGGGCAAGTTGAGGCAATGAATAAAACCATCATGGGCATATTGAAGAAAAGGCTAGAAGAGAAGAAGAGAGCTTGGACCAAGGAACTGCCCAAAGTGCTTTGGGCCTACAGAACGACAATCAAAACTCTGATTGGAGAAACACCCTTTGCCTTGGTATATGGAAACGAGGTAGTAATACCAGTTGAAGTAGGAATACCCAGCCACAAGATTTGGCATTTCAACAAAGAACAAAATCTGAGGGCATTAGAGGATAGCCTTGATTTGCTCAAGGAAAGAAGAGATGATGCAGAGATCAGGACAAGAACTAATAAAAGGAAGACGGAGTAGTATTTCAATAAAAGAGTAAGGCCAAGGTCCTTCAAAATAAGAGACCTAGTTCTGAAGGAAACATGAGAAACCATAGTTGAGGAGGGAAAACTCTGTCCATAATGGGAAGGACCCTACATTATCGTATCCAGCAATAGATTAGGATCGTATCGCCTCAAAGATGCCTTCGGAAAAGAGCTATCCCACCAATGGAATGCTAAGCATCTAAGGAAGCATTTTGTGTGATCTCTCATGTAACGACATTTGATACAATAAAAAGAGATGTTTAATTCCATGACTTGTCTTCGCACCTGGCGATCATAGGAGGAAAACAACTCAACAAAGTGTTTTCTTTCCATGCCACCTCTAATACGATCGAGGCAACCTCCTGCCAAACACAAGCCGAGTGTTCCAACTTGGCACCTTTAGCATGGTCAAGGCAACCTCCCGCCAAACATAAGCCGAGTGTCTCCACTTACACCTGGCTATCATGGGAGGAAAATAACTCAACGGAGTGTTTTCTCTGCTCGCCACCTTTAGCTTGGTTGAGGCAGCCTCTTGTTAAACATAAGTCGAGTGTCTCCACTTGCCACCTTTTACAAGATCAAGGCAACCTCCCTCCAAACATAAGTCGAGTATCTCCACTCGCACCTGGCAATCATAGTAAGAAAACAACTAGACATAGTGTTTTCTTGCCTTGCCACCTTTAGTGCAGTGGAGGTAGCCTCCCACCAAACATAAGCCAAGTGTCTCCACTTGCCACCTTTAGTACGGTCGAGGCAACCTACATCCAAATATAAGTCGAGTCTCTTCACTCGCACCTGGCGATCATAAGAAGAAAACAACTCGGCAGAGTGTATTCTCTCTTGGCCACCTTTAGAATGGTCGAGGCAGCCTCCTGCCAAACATAAGCTAAGTGTCTTCACTCTCACCTAGCGATCATAGGAGGAAAACATCTTGACAGAGTGTTTTCTCCACTTGCCACCTTTAGCACAGCGAGGCAACCTCCCGCCAAACATAAGCTGAGTGTTTTCACTCGCACCTGGCCATCATAGGAGAAAAACAGCTCAACATAATCTTTTCTCTCCTCGCTAACTTTAGCACGGTCAAGACAACCTCCCGGTAAATATAAGCCAAGTGTCTCCACTTGCCACCTTTAGCATGGTTGAGACAACCTCCTACCAAATCCGAGCCGAGTGTCTCCATTTACCACCTTTAGTGCAATTAAGGCGACGTCCCACCAAAACACAGTTGAGTGTCAACACTCATGCATTAACAAAATCCTCGCCCCATAGCAGGAAGGGACTTAAGGCCTCCACAAAATAAGCTTCCAAAAATAAACATAAACCTCCCAAGATAAACATAGGTAATCAAAAACTAACAAACACTAATCAAAAGAAAGTGCAAGCACATTGGAAAATAGTAAGAGCTAAGAAAACACATTTACAAGTTCAATTCAATGTTTTACATGCCATCAAAATAGGAATAAGCAAATATCTGGTCAAGAGCAAGCCCTAGCATCGGAGGGTGGGAAAGCTTCCGGAATCTTGTCACAACCAAGAGAGTCAAAAACTTGGTAGGTAGCTCGACTAGCTTTTAGGGACTTCCAATCCAACCTATGCAAGTCTGACCCGGGATGAGCGAGCAGGTATTCCCTCAACTTTTTGATACCAAGCTTGAAACCCAGGCCCCAAGCTCGATTCTAAATAGAGTGGGCAACTACTAGTTGAGGGGAAAGGCGGACAACCTCTTCCCGAGAAACCTCCAACTTGGTCACCTTCAACTCTAAATCTGACAGCCTCTTCTAGTAAGTCTCGTAGATCTCGTGCAAATTCGCGTAATGCTAGTCCAGGCTCCCGAGCTCTTACTTCACATTCTTCAACTTCGCCTCGGCATTGACCTTTTCGCGCTGAGAAATGCTAAGCTAAATAGCTAGTTGCCGTTGGTCTTCCTCCAACTTGATAAGGTCAGTAGTGTAATTGAAGTTGCATCGACTCACCTCTTCTAGCTTCTTTCCTACTTGCTCAAGGCGATTAAGCAAGACTTTTCCTCGTCGTAGGCCTTCGCCTCGTCATGACATCAACCCACCTCTTCTTGAGATTCCTTAAAGTCATGACGAAGGCAACGAATCTCCTCCCAAAGAGAAACTATCTGGTCCTCCAAGGTATGGGAATATGACTCCACTTAGAACAGATTCCTCGCCATTTCTTCCTGTTCAGCTTGGGCAACCACAATAGCACCATGCACCCTACCAGTGAAGGACCGCATTGATTGGTTCTCTTCCTCTAAATCTATCTGACTGCCCACCAACATGGCAGCCAAGTGGTCCATGCCTTAGGCAAAAAAGCAAACCTCAAAGAAAGAGAGAGAGAGTGAGTGAGTGAGTGAGTGAGAGAAGACGAAAGGAAAACTCATCGGAGACAAAAACCTCGGAGCTTATACACCATGGCTTGGATAGCCTCTTTCCAGAAGCTATCCATTGGTGGGGAAGGACCTACAGGATAGATACTCGAAGGGCCAGGTAGTCCTAATGCTTCAGAAGTTCTTTCGAGGAAAGGAATGAAGCCACCCATCTTGCCTGAAAGACTGATCGACAAGGAACTAGAGCGAGGACTTGGATGAGATGAAGGTGCTATCCCCCACCTTGTCGCTCGATCCCAAAGGAGGGTCCACGAAAGGCGACTTGTCGGGAAACACAAGCGATGGAATATCCCCCCTAAGGCGAGATGCTGAAAGGAGATGAAAGAATAAACATCCTACCTTGTGGAGGAACTCAGGGAAAACAAAGGGAATCTTGGGGGTGACTCCTTTGGAAGCCATAGAGGTAGCGATAGAAGTCATCGGCACCAGTGTTGAACCCCCAGGCAGTGCATTGTCGCCAACATCCAAGGAGACTACACCCAGCTCTCCCCCAGTCCACAAGAACCGTCTACACAATTTAAAGGCCCCAAGCCCAAAAGGAAGAGCCCATGATAAGATCAGATAAAGAGGAGAGTTCAAATAGTCAACCCAAACATAATTCAAACAAGAGATAAGATTGTTACGAGAGCAATAGTAGACCCACTCCAACCTTTATATATATGAGAGGAGAAAGACTGATCAAGTAAGTGAATAAAATTTCCATTCTTATTTAACTCAACAATTATTTGACTTAGGCATCTCAGAGACGTTTATACCCTTCATCCCTTTTTGGTCTACACATTGCAAGTTAGTGGTAGGTGGGTGCAGGAGTGCGAAACACATCTGAAACAAGTGGATTTTGAAATTCATTGAGTTTGAGAGTTATGTTGGATTGATTGTTAAGTTGTTTTAGTTTTTTATATATTTAAAAGATCCTTATGTTTTGCCCGAGCAAAAGAAACACTTGCATTCCTTTGATCTGAAAAAGAAAACCGTTTCTTGGCCCCTGTACGTTTCATTTTTATGGGATTAATTTTATCTCTTAAATTCTTACCGGCTCTCTATCTTTATGGTCCAAGGTCTAAGTAGTTTGTGTTTTTTGAATTATCTTTGTTAACGTTGGCTACCTCATTATTTTATGGACGGTGCTACTATGTCGTCCAGCTCTTATTACTGGGCGTGTCTGCTAATTTAATATGTATTTTTTAAAAAATATTTTTTAAACATATTTTAAACATTAAAAAAAACAAATTCACTAATAATAAATTTTTTAAACATTAAAAAAAATACACTAGCAGTCAAACCTAGGGATAAACTAGGATTTTCCTTTACAATAACCTCAATTACATAGGATTACTGTATTGTTTAAAGAAAAATCTAAAACCCTAAAATATAAACTCTAAACTTCTTTAAATCCTAATTCTAATTATTTTTAAGATAATTATAAAACATCATTCCGACTGCCACCCCGAAAAACGGTCGGAACAATAATAAACTTTCTATTGTATATGGCCAAATCCAAATATTCTCGAATTTCCTCCACAAGTCTCAATTGATCGTAAACAAGTTCAACAAAGGGAGAGAGTAATTGAAACTCTGCATGGACGCTAGACAGAATTCAGAAACTGGGACCACTTGAACCACTTTAATATATAGCAAAGGAAAATGTTATTATACTACTTACTTTATACAATTTTGCTACATACTGTCACTTTTGCATACTCTTTGTACACTCTACTAATGTGGTGGAACTTAACATTTATTTTATTTCAATACCACTACGGGTAGGCTAGTTGGTGCAGGAAGTTGCGCATGTTTGCCATGTCGGCTCTAATTAGAAAAATAAAAAATTAAACAGAAGATGAAAAGAAAAGCAAAGCTACAAAACACCATCTCTGAGGAGAGTTCCATTCATCTCCCTCTCCCATACATTGATTTTCGCAATCCATTTTCGACCCCACTTTCACTTTTGTAGTTCCTCCACTACCCACGTCATTCCTTGGCTACTCTGCCACCCATCCCACAGTTATCAGGTTTTTCGGAGAGAACCTCTACCTCTGCTAGTCATTTGCATCAGTGTCTCTAAATACTTCACCTCCACCAGTTGTCAACATGATTTGTGGTAAGTGGGTACATTTCTCCCATTTCTATGAAAAGCCATTTTCATTTGTGGTAATGGCTACAACATACATGTTCCAATTACATTAGGATCCATAACAGACTAAAGGAAAAAAGAAGTTTTCTTAGGTAACTAGCTAAAAGAGATATTTTGAATTTTTCTAGAACCATAACAAAACTCCCCATGATAGCTGGGAAATCAAAGGAAAAAAAAAAGTATTTCAGGAACAATTTTGTAGTGCAAAAAGAGAGTTTAAGGGAGAAGATATTTCCCCCCTTCAAAGTAGAATCCACTTAACTAGAAGAGTTTAGCGCAAGCATTACTCGACCATTCTAAATGATCGTTCAGACTAGAACAAAACAGTATGTCTTGCATAATGTAAACACATATATCAAAACATAGTGCAGTGTCTGAAAGGGGGGATAGACTGATAGGGTGCTTTAAGTACAATGTGCTGTCGAATGGGAGCTCTATGACTCACCTTTCCACAACCCTAAGAAACATTATGCACTACTTCTGCTAGAAACAGTTCTGTCATCAGGTAAATGGAATGCATCCCATCCAAAACATGTGACAAAAAGAAGTTTTGATGAAAGACCAACATTAAAAAGAATCTAGGAAAAGAATGATTACAAGTACATGTCCTTCTACACGTACTATTTGCATAGCCTTGTTGGCAGCACGTCGAACAATATGCCGGTAGGGTTTCAAATATCACTTCTTGGAAATGGCTTCCCATTTTATTAGGAGGACCAATCCAAAAATAGTTCCTATGATTTTTGAAAATATCCATCTCCACACACATTTTTGCACCCTCTGGCCTTGAAATGCATGCTGTTGCATTATCTCTTTTCAAATATCTACCATAAGGTCTTGCAAAAATCTTCAAAGTAGACTCATGGTAAAAATGGGGTTGTAATCCTGGTAAAAATATCCACACCGGTGCTAACGTCGATTCTTCATATTCACTGAACGGGGGAGTCCAATAGAATATTTTATATGGGACATTTGCAATATCCATCACTTCCCTGGACATAGCAGTAACAAAGTCAGATTCATTCGTCAAGCGAACCAAAACATTTCGAGCCCTCCTGAGGGCACCAACAACCGACATTGAGGATACTCCCTAACGATTTTTAATGTACCCCAAAATTACATCCAAGGAAGGACAACGACACTAGAATGTTAACACTATGAGAACCGAAATGGAGCCGTCGTACATGTAATCTCTTCTTTGTTGAAAACGAAACATAGGTCCCCTCAATCAGTTTTGCTTCACGTATGGGAACCACTACCTATGGCATAGGTAATGGACATAACAAAACAATATCAGCAAGCGTCCTCGCCGTGATAGGCAAGGGCCCAAAAGCCGCCATAGTTGCCAAGGCGGCGGCCAAAAGTACACCAACCCTAGCAAAATGACAAAAACCTAGAGAGAAAAAAACCTAGCTGTTATATTACATAGAGCTAACGATAGTGGTAACTTATTGTGCATACCTAAATCTAATTACATTCACTTTATTTCATTTAGATACGAATAGATGTATATGGAATTTGAAAACTAAAATCATCTTGAGAAATGTTTTACGCAATTTATTTTATGTTTCGCAGCAAAAACACCCATTTAAAAAAAAAATTAGGCTCTTTACAATTTTTGGCTTTTTGCCGAAGAAATGATAACCCAAAAACTGCAATAGCAGCAAAAACAAACCAATAAAACATAAATCACCTACGTGACAACAAAATGTAAAGCATACCAGGAGGTAGATGAGAACTCAGAAATATGACAAACCAAATCTAAGCAGTTGGCACAACCAACGTACCTGAGCAAGATCAATAATAAAAACCCAACAACCAGAAAATGTGAGAAAAAAATATGTAACCAACATCTTTTATGTTCTTGTAATGCCTTGTTTTAGGTTTATTTTAACACCTCAAGTATCTAGAGAGAGAACGTCTACCTTCTATCTAAAAACTCCTTAATCCAGATTCTAGCTTGAGGGGGTGGGAGCTTGGCTCCTCCCCCCTCACCACCCTCTTGCCCATATTTTGGATCTTTTCCTCTCTTTTCAAGTATGGGTTTTGTTTTGTTTGCGTGTGTGTGTGTGTGTGTGTGTTTTTTTTTTTCCAGGTCTAATAATGGAGAAACACTGATCTAGGATTCAAATGCCTATCTGGCACACACCCCACCTTGAATGGCTGCTAGAGAACACTGATTTGGCCTCCATCCCATGGCATTCTTTTGGCCGAAGAAGATATGAGCCCCCTAAGGGTGGCATGAGCAGGGGCAGCGGTTTCTGCTCATCTTGTGGTGGAGGTGGGCGAAAGAGGGCTTGTCTCGTGAGCAAATCCATCACACGGCAGTTTCGGCCTGATTTAAACTGTTTGGGGTGGGTGAGCGAGGAGCGATGGAGGGGTCACGGTAGGGGAGGAGGAGTGGCAGCCTGCGCAGTGGTGGAGGGGGGGCTCAAGGGTGCTCTTGCTCGTGCGAGTGAGATGGTGGGTGGAGGCTGGCGAGTGAGACGGTGGCAATGAAGCCGGCGAAGGAGCAGCGGTTGAGGTGTCGGGGGAGGAGGTCACGGGAGAAAGCAGTGTAGGAGAAAAGCTGAAAAGAAAGAAAGAAAAAGGAAAAAAAAGAAAGAAAAGAAAGTAGACAGGGGGCAGAGGGAGAGGAATGAGATGTAGCCCTAAATACAGTCGTTTTCTTTAGTGTTTTTTATTTTCTGTGTATTTATGGTGTTTGTTTTATTAATAATAAATAGAAATAGGCTATTGAACTTATGTCCATAGCAAGGGAACCCCTCCTATGGGGTATTTATCTCCTCCTCCTCCTTTGGAAGATTGGGGTTTGGTTACTGGTTTGGATACCCTTCCCTCTTTTAGAGGTGATGGTTGGTTGGTTATCTCTATTTTATACAGAGACTGATACTCTCTTATGAGAGTTTTTAGAAGTTTAGATAATGCCCGTCGCAAATAAATTTATTTGTGGGGAGGCGTACAACAGGTTTGTAGTTTGGCTTGTATTCAAAATTTTTATTTGTATTGACTAGTCACAGCTGTAACTTCCTTCATGGATGAAATTAAGTCTATTTCTTATAAAAAAAATGTCTTGTTTTGGCATGTAACAATTACTAGTTCGAAGGGATGTGCATGGTCAATGAAGCATTTTTACCTACTAAATCACATGAATCCTTAAATGTTGTAGTTGGGTATATCCTTCTTATATTTATTGCCCACCATTCATTATGGATCCAAACAGATCTAACTCTATAAGTTTCCTTATCTACATCCAAATATAAGTCCTAAATGATACATGGATCTATGTAGGGCTATGCAAAATTTCAAAACCTTTGATTCTGGTCGACCTCCGCTCCGCCTTAGCTGCCTCCAATGGAGTTGGACTGTTTGGAGTTCAGAAAGGAGTTCAGAGGCACTCCGATAATTAATACAAAGTCAAAGTCAGAGTCCGACTCTAAACTCCAACTTTAAAATGACGCCGTTTTACATCTTTTTTTTTAAAAAAAAAAAAACGACTAAAAGACGTCTTTCCATTGCAAGTGGAACGACATCGTTTTGCTCTCCCTCATCTTTTCTTCCCTCCCTCTTCTCTCCCCTTCCTATTCCGCGACTGCCCCTTTCTTTCTCGATTCTCCCCTTAGTCCCCTATCCTTCCAGTTCTAGAGGCCCTTCTCCCCCTCCCTTTGTCGGTTTGTACTTCATCCTGCCTTCGTCACCTCCAACTGTAACTGTAAGTCCAAGTTCCAACTCCTTTGATTTGAATTTTAGGGTTTTGATGCTTTTGAATTCACATTTATACTATAATTATTATATTATATATAGTATATAATATTATAATTATACTATATACTATGTATTTACTATTGAGAAAATGATATTACGGTTATAATGATTCAGTAAGAAAAAAATTCTGTTATAATTATATAGTTTATCAATTTGTCTATATACTCTAAGTGTTTGTGGAAATGCCACTAAGGAAAAAAATTTGGGTAGCCTTCATCTTTGAGTTAATCACTTCAGTGCATGCGCTTAGGGACCATTCACAGATAGTTATGTTAGTGATGAAATACCTTCCAAACTATACTTTGGTTACATTCATAGGGAGAAATTCAGTCTTGCTCTCCCCCTTTACCCACTAATTTATTAAAAGAAAACAAGAAAATACAATGTTTTGTTTTTCCCCT
>QEOT01008907.1:1632-38654 GCA_003123785.1 Pterocarya stenoptera | reverse complement strand
TTTTTTTATTTTTATATTTAATTTTACATATCTATATATATTTATATGTGTGTGTGTACACGGGCAGGAAAATGAGATATAGTAGCTTTAATTTGGCAGGTAGTATATACATGACGAGGTACAGTTGTAACTTGCAATAATTAATATAATCAATTGTGATTACTAAACTTATGGTGAGGCTAATTATCATAGTGTAGGACCAGTGGAAGACTCAAAAAGAAAACAAGGGACCAATTAATTAAGTACATAAACATTATTAATTTTGTGCACACATATATATTTATTTATTTATGAAACACTAATTGCCACTCTAAACTGTACGTTTTAAATTTAAAGGTAATACCAACCTGCTATAATGAGGTGAAATTATTGATCAACCTGCATATCTTTTTTTTTTTTTTTAAATAAAGGATGGTCTAAGGGTGATGAGAGTGACACATTTTACATAGTAGGATAAGAGTAGAATGAGAGTGTGATTTGTAGTTTTACTCATAGGTTTTGATCAGAAACACTTGTTATTTATTTATTTTTTTTTTTGAGTTATTATATTTTTAAGCCGGTGTGTAGAATACAATATCCACCTCATTTAAATGATAAAATTTGATTTGTAAGATTTAAAATTTAAAACTTATCTCCCATATTCGAAGGAGATGCTCTCATGGTAATCAAGGCAGTTCAAAGCAATGATATGTGTTTTGGCTTGGTATGGGAAAATAATTGATTGAAGAGGGTCCTAATGTTATTGATAGTACTAGTTATAAATAATAGATTATGTAACATTTCTTGATTAATGGAAAATATGCTTTTCTTTAAAAAAGAAAAGTTTAAAATTTATCTTCTAAATCAAATTATGTAATGTAAGCACTTTATGCTCTACTCACTGACTTGAAAATATAAAACCTAGTTGATAAGATCTAGAGGGGAGGGAAAAAAAGGTTTAAATTTTAAATCCTAGACTTCTCATTATCCGAGATACTCAAGAATTTGATCACTAATCATACAACATCATTACACTTTAATATTCAAAATCTTATTAATTTTCTTCTCATCAAATCGGAAATTAAAGAATTAATGCTCTAAAAATTACCGACATGCCAATAAATTAGTTCACGGGACCATTTAAAAAAAAAATACAGACGTGTGTGGTTAAAAATAGTTTAAATATTGTTAAAACTAGTTTTATTAAGAAAGAAGGTAAGGTTGTGGTTAAATCTAGCTACCATCTTTAGAGGCAGTACTTATTTTCACAAAAGGGATATGATATAACTGTTTCTCCTTTTAAAATCTCTAGTACGGAGCCCAAGGAAACAACTGTTTTGGTTGAAACAAAAAAGATTATTTAACAAAACAATTTTGTTAATCTTACTCTTCAAATCATTGGACATCAACTACATCGTATTGATAAAAAAGATAAAAAATCCATTTCTACTTTGTCTTCAAATTCTATTTTACAAACTATAAAAAAAAACTTTGATTATTTTACCAGAAGCTCGGCCCAAGATTGATTTCCAAAACAAACAGATCAAAACTCTTTATATATAAATATATATATATATATATCTATATATATTTATATTACTTTCGTCCTTTTGATGGTTGGAAAAAGTGGTTCAACTTGCACGTAGAGGAAACCGTAACAAAAGTTTCTATAACGTGGGTGAGGTCTCAGTCTCTCACCCCCGTGAGTTTGATAAATACCAACGGCGATCGCGCGGGCTCGTAGTTACTGGTTTCACACCCCCCTCATCTCTCTCTCTCTCTCTCTCTCTCTCTCTCTCTCTGTCTGTGCTCTTTCTAAGAGTGATCTCCATAACCAAACCTTCCTTTGAGATACATGTAAAATGAGAAGGAGAAGATGTGAAAGCCCAAGCCAACGGCCAAAAATCCCACAGTACTGAACACCTCAGGTTTGGTTAATTTCCCATTTCAAGGGTCTTCTTTTCCATTCATCTACCACTTCTCATTTGCCTCTTCGATCTCTGTACGTCTCTAATCTGTTTGTCTCTGTTTCAAAGGTTTCTAGACGTGCAGCTGAGGCCTCTCTCTTTCACTTTTTACCAAACCAACACATTTAGCTGTGAAAATATACGTCTTTTTGTTTTTTGGTTCATGCTCTAGCATTTTGTGGGATTTTCTTTTACTCGATTAAATCACAGTTCTGGGGTTGAAGTTCCTTTTGTTTTCTGATTTTTTGGGCTGTGAATTCAGTGAAGCTAGCCAATCGATCCTTTTTTTTTTTTTTTTTTGAGTTTTAGATGGCCGAGATTGTCAATACATGTTGTTTTCCTTGTCTATGATCTCTATGATTTTGTACATTGGTGTTCAAGTTTTCCGATCAAGCTGTGTTCTTGATATTCTTCATGTTCTTCTTGGACTGATGAAAATGTGAGTTTCAAGTTCTGACATGGGTATTCTGTTAATATGACGGCGACAATCGGAATCCGTTCAGTTAGGATATGGGAAAGAAAGGAGGCAGCTGGATCTCGTCGGTGAAGAGAGTCTTCAAACTTTCTCCGAAGGAATTGCCGGTGAAAAAGGTTAAATTTTTATAATTTTTGGATTTTTCTTCATATAATTACTTTCTAATTTTCATTTTAAATGGTGCACCTAATCTTAAGCCATACACATAATCCAAAACTGACCGTTTTCAAATCATTCCTTTTTGCATTAAATGGTAATTTAAAATTATTTAATCAAATTATTTGACAGTAATTGTCCAGCACCAGCCGTTAGAGACACTGGGAAGCAGTTGCATAATTGAGAGAGTATTAATGAAGGATATGCAACATATAACTGATAATTATTATGCTTTAAATTATTTGTTTTTATATGATTTGATAATATTTACATTAAATAAAGTACAAGGACTAGATCCAAAGCAAAACAAAACAAATAATCTGGCCTTTTTTTTCTTTAGTTTAAATGATCAGAAAGCAACATATATATATATATATATAGTGTGGTGTAGAGTTTCCCCTTTAGATGGTAAAATTAACCTGACCATCATGACCATCCTTAGAAGTGACAATATGGTTGAGGTGGTGGAGCCACATTAAGATTATATACCTTTTTACTATATATATGTATATATGTGTGTGTGTGTGTGTACGACCTTGGAAAATGCTAAGAGGTGAATATATGTATATATATGGTCCCCTCGAACAACATGACCAATTATGTTGCAAGGCTCATGATCTATTGTTATCATGCCACCTAAGCTATCATGTCATCCATATATCTTCATTAGCATGTGCTTGCTAAAGTTAGATCTTCATCATCCCAAGCGACATTGTTGTCTTTTTTCTTTTTCTTTTTCTTTTTTTTCTTTTTAATTTTAGCTTGATTTTAGTTGGGAAAAAAATAGGTGCTACATTTTAATTGACATTAAAAATTTATTACAATTTTTAATTATAAAAGTTTCCTTAGACGAATGTAATTGCTAGTAAAGAAATACTATTTATTTTTCTTTTTAATCATTATTCTTTCATTATCATTTCTTGATGTGGTATTGAATGATTGAAATATTATTTTTATTTGTCAATTACTTGGTGGTATATCAAAGAATGATTGTTAAAAGCACGATCGAGGAATAGCCTTATTCACGAGTCTAATTATACACAAATTAAGGTGCTAGTGCTAAGCGATATCATTACCTTTTCAGGACAACTCGAAGAAATGGCAGCATGATGCTCCAGAAGTGGTGTCATTTGAGCATTTCCCCACTGAAAGTTCAGCGGACATCACAAATGATGAGAGCACAGCATCGACTCCCGCAGCCGAAGATAGAAACCATGCCATTGCCGTCGCGGTGGCAACTGCTGCAGCGGCAGAAGCAGCTGTTGCAGCAGCTCAAGCAGCGGCTAAAGTTGTTCGACTGGCCGGCTATGGGCGCCACTCTAAGGAAGAAAGGGCTGCAACCCTTATACAATCATACTACAGAGGCTACCTAGTAAATATCCTTATGCTGGGATCATTCTCTTATATATACACTGTAAAATAGACTAATATTAATGTGTCAATTTTGCAGGCTCGAAGGGCTTTGAGAGCTTTGAAGGGATTAGTTAGGCTGCAGGCACTGGTGAGGGGACATAATGTGCGCAAGCAAGCACAAATGACAATGCGTTGCATGCAAGCACTGGTGCGAGTCCAGGCAAGAGTGCGTGCCCGCAGACTCCAACTTGCCCATGAGAAGCTTCAGAAGAAAGTAGAAGATCAAGAACAAAGAGCAACGGAGGAACAACAGAAGACTAAAAGCCCAATGAGAAGTTACGATATGGAAGCTGCTTGGGATAATAGGCGTCAAATTTTAGATAATGTCAAGGAAAACGCTTCTTCAAAGAGACATGATGCTGTCATGAAAAGGGAGAGAGCTCTTGCTTATGCTTTTACCTACCAGGTTAGTGACCATTTTGATTGCCATTTTACAGGTAGTTTTATCACTCGTTGGAGACAGCTAAACTTTGGTTTTTACCAACTCTTCTTGTCCTGCAATAGCAACAGCAACAGCAGCAGCAACAGCTCTCTCAGTCGGATCCCTACAACGATGATTTTGGGCTGTACCCTAACGAGCACGAAAAGGCCCAATGGGGATGGAACTGGCTCGAGGGTTGGATGTCGTCGCAACCATACCGTGCCCCGAGTCGTCCCGCTGGGCACCATGGGACCTCTTACATGCCTCTTGCTACCACCACCACCACCACAGGTACCGACAATATGTCGGAAAAAACAGTAGAAATTGACAGTTTTGCGCATTCTGGACTAGAGCGGGACTTGAATGAGCCAGGCCCATACCTAAGTAAGCAACAAGAAGTGAGCTCAAACAATGTCCCTAGCTACATGGCCCCAACCAAGTCTGCCAAGGCCAAGGTGCGCAGTCAAGGAACCGTCAAACAGACCGGCCCACATCTGCCCAACTGGAACCAATCGACAAGGCGGGGCTTGGTTGCCGAATCAGGCTGCGACTCATCGAGCTCAGGTGGAGGAGGAATAACAACATATCAGGTTCTAAGAAGCCCAAGCCCAAAAAATAATGGGACACGCCTACATACTAGACGGTCCACAGGCTGTAGCCCAAATTCTAATGGCGTGGATGATTGGCCTCTCGGTGGTCATGTTTGGAGACAAGATTTTGGTTGATTGGTGTTTGAATGTTTATTCCCTGTAAGGTGGGATAAGAACTTTGCGTTGTGAATAATTTGTCATGATTTTTTTTTTTCCTATTTATCTGTTTGATGTTATAGACAATATTCCTTGAGGATTGTGGTAATATATATTTTTCAATTCAATTCAATTCAAAATATAATATTGTTATTCTTTTTATTAGATTTAGAGTTATTTATATAACTCATCAATTTAATTCAAAATGTGAACTTTGACCGTCTATATCATCTGAAAAAAAACATTAGATGTGATTTGTCGAGAAAATAAATATATGAGATTAAGTTTTTTATTTATGATCTTAAGCTTCATTCATTTTTTTTCAACCACACCTGGATGGACGAAAATGATGTCGCAAAATCTTTTTTTTTTGGGGAAATAACCACACCCATAAAGTCTCTCTATAGGACTTTTTCTCTCTCTTTTTAATAACTATGTGGTGCCCCATTTCTCATAAAGGTCTAGGCAAGGATCTGTAGTATCAAGAATGCTGATTGATGGTCAACACCCAAGAGAGAATTGAAATAGGTGTGTAATTTTTTAGATGGAAGTATACATGTAAGATGTTTAACTATAAAAATTGCAACAAAAATTTAAGCAGAATATGTTGCAATAACAACGCCAACAATTAAGTACCACAATACTAAACTTTATGAAAAGAGGGCTTCTCACCCTTCATTAAATTCCAAAACATTACATCATCCAAAAGTACATAAGCTTAGTCGCCATAAGGTGACAGACTGATTACAAGTAGTCGCCAAACTTAATACTGTACATCTTAATGGAAGGCACAAGATAACTACAACGGGTACTAGTACTAAGGCGGGTACTAGTCTCGATAATCAAAAATCGAGAGGGATTGACTCTTCTTCCTTGGGCGTCATGTTGGGGTTTGAAACTTTATCAAAGTCTATGGTCCCGAGAATGAAATTATAGATAGGTTAGGCAGTTATGAAAAAACTATTAAGGAGAGATAATGATACCAAAGATGCTATGAACACTTTTCGTAAAAATACTGGACATACACGTGGTAAGGAATCACCCTCACTCTTACAGCTACGCACATCCTTAAATATGGTGAGGGATCACCCTTTAGGAGCGTTGTCCTTTATTTATGCAAAATTCATCAAACACATTAGTAATAATATGACTAGAAATAATCCATCTCTAATATAAGTAAAAAAATATGTAAAAATAAATATTCGGCATATTTCATCCCAGTAACATCCTTTTACCACACAGGTACTTATTACATAGATATTCGCCTATACCACACAGGTACTTATTATATAGATATTCGCCACACAGGCTTCTCACACAAAAATACTTGTTGCACCAGGGATGCTTCTACCAGGCCAATCAACTCAAGGACACCACCATGTGATATAACGAGAGATTCCGCATCCCGACTATCAGGTGTTGCCAAATACGACACATTTCCACCCCAATCCCCATGAGGCATTCTCATTCTCCCCCAATCCCCATGAGGCATTCTCATTCTCATCTGAAGCACGTGGCAATGTTTTGCAGAATGGTTCAAGGAACTATCCATCTCATCCCATGAGTGTAGATTCACAATACCGACTCCTCACATAGAGATAGACATTCTCACACATAGATAAAGGTTTCTCACAAGGGTACTCAGAGTCATGAATTGAAAATAGGTAAAAACATTCAAACATACAAAACAATGGAAATCAGTGCGTAAATAGGTATAAACATAATAATTAAAATATTTATTCATGCTTGTAGAACGGGAGGAGAAATTGCATTAGCAATCCAATGTCTCTTACACACAATATTCACCTCACATTTCCCAGCACTGTCTTAGAAGCTATCCTACCTTCCTACATCAGAAGTTCTTTAGTTGCCATTCTGCTCCTTACTTCCCGAAATAGTGACTTCACAAGCTCTTTGATGAATAAAGTCTCAAAAGTGAGATCTCATCCCATGTTCGGCTCCTTTAAATAAGGGTGGGACTGTCAAATGTCATTTTTGGTGGATCTCTGACTCTAGATTTGTTGTAAGGATTTTCTTTAATATGTCAGTCACACTACAGGATGACCAAGACATACTGCCAAGCATGGTCTGCACGCTTGGTCCTCTGACTTTCCTTGAGCGTGGCTTGAGTCATACTGCTATGTCAGATGATGTGACTCGTCAAGCCTTAGCCTTTCATTCTAGGGCCATTTCAGATGTGACCCTTCAGATGGAGTGTGGGCTTCTGTGTACGACACTAGCACCTTTCTGAGCCCTTCTGTGTTATCTCGGAAAGTTCCCAAGTCTGGGTTGGTCAGTCCTTGGCCGTTGCTCATTGTGGGCGTGTAATCCTATCTCGCATTGGGTAGGTAACTCTTGTCTCGTCCGAGTTCACCAACCTCTTCAGCTCTTCGTTCTCACCTTCATAGTAGCTAAACCTTCTAGCTCGCCTACAATGGTCGAGATACTCATCCCCATCTCGCTCTAGGATATGTCAGTCGGGCCTTCTACAGGGTGCTTGCTCGCCCATATGTTGTATTGGTTGTAGTATGCATCTCCCACTATCACTTTCCTTAGACCACTGAAGTATTTCTCATCTTTTGCCTTCCTCAACTCCAAGAATGGGTTGTGCCATTTCGCGCTAGGTGGTTACTCACATCCTCCCCACCTTATAAGGAATTTCATCCTCAAAACTTGGAAAGGTTCTCCCTTGCTTGGTCCTCTCAAAAGAGGCAAGTTCAAACGAGGAACTCGTTGATGCCTTTGATCGCCTTCAACTTCAAATGGGGCTTTCACTCAATCGCGTCACTCCTATGTCTCTTCTGTCTTCTTTTTTGACAGTGTCCATCGGTCGTGGTCTCTTGAATTCTAGCACATGCACCCAAGCCAGGTTCGACTTTATTGGATGTTGGCGAATCTTCAACCCCATCCTCTTTCATTCTCTATGTGCCACATTTGTATCAACAGAACATACCTGTGAACAAATCATCAACCACCTCTAACATATTAGATATTAGATCCCTGGCCCGCAGAGCACTCTCCTCTTCTCGGTGACATTCCTCCTCCAATTGTCGCTATTCGGCCTCTCTCCTGTCCTTTTCAAGTCACTCTTCTAAGAATCAACGCCTGATTTCGGGAGGCATGGCCACCCTCCTAGCTGTTCTTTTCTCCCTCACTGTTTCGTCTCCTGAGGGTTGCTGATATTGAGTCGAAGATTAGGGTGAATGATGATTTATTTATAGTCGCGTCATTCTTCGTATATTGTCTATATTACCCTTACCTCGTGTGTTCCAGCTCATAATTGAGTCTAAAATAAAAATGAGAGTTGCTCACACAAAATCTGCTCATTTTTCCATGTAAACTCATTGTTTCCCTTATCTCTCCAATGTATCTTTACCAAGGGTAAGACCTTAGATCTCAATCTATGCTCCTTCCAGTCAATGATACATACTGAATTTTCTTCATATGTAAGATTTAGTTGTAACTGAACTAGATGTAGTTTAGTTACTCATAGTTGTTGGTTCCCAAAACTTCTTCTTAGTGAGGAAATGTAGAACATGTTGTGAATACCTTCGTATTTCGTGGGCAACCAAACATGATACACCATTAGGCCAACTTTTTTTATCACTTGGTAAGGTGCAATATATCTTGACCTCAACTTTCTCTTTAAACCAAATATTTTAACACCCTTCATTGGAGACACTTTAAGATACAACCAATCATCTTTTTCAAAAATTGATTATCTCCTCCTATTGTCGGCGTAACTCTTCTACATACTTTGGGTTGTAGCACCCTTGCTCGTACAAGTTTGACTCGCCCCCAGATGTTTGCTTGGGGTCAAACAGACGTCTGAGGCGTCTGTTCATAACATATAAAATATAATATTTCTAACATGCATCTAACATTATGCAATATTCACAATGGATAATTTTGTTTTTGAGCAATACTATGCACCAAACTGATATATTCCAAATAGTTAAAGCGTAATCCATATATACTTAACAAAATAAATATCTACAATTACAATACGAGTCTCAGAAGACTGTAAACTCAAACCATGCTAAACGAGGGCTCCAAGTTTACAATACCAAAATACACTATTGAGTCAATTCATTAAGTAACTCGTGTAACTTGACTAATGAGACCAGAAGATTGTCCAAAAATCTAACTATGGAAGCTATAAGCTCCACGTTGCATTTGCAGCATCTAGTTAACTTCCTCCAGTCTGCCAGTGTCTACTCCTAACACATTGTCTACCATTTGGGAGGAATGGTAGTTGGGATTATTATAGTAAGATTTGATTATAAAGCTCAGCAAGTTAACAGGAAATTTTCACACAACATGCATGGCAGTAAAGGTATAAATGCATAATCAAAGTCAATAATAAGCTTAACATAACTTGACATAACAGGGCATGAAATAATAAGCATAACGTGACTTGACATAACATGGCATGAGCTGACATAACTTGAACTGAAATAGAAAATTGGCTTGACCTGATATGAACTTGAAATATAACATGAACGTAAACTTGAAACTTAACATGAACGTAAACTTGAATATAACATAAATGAGACATGACTTGAACGAGAAATACATGAACTTGGAATAAAACATGGACGTGAACTTGAAGCTTGAGATGAATGTAAACTTGAACATAATATAACACGAGACAATACCTGAACGAGAAATACATAAACTTAGAACATAACATGGACATGAGCTTGAAACTTGACATAAACATAAACTTAAACATAACATAACATGAGACATGGTTTGAACGTGAAATATATGAACTTGAAATATTGCTCAATAAACTTAATTAATAAAGTGACCAAATAGGTCTTACACAGATCCTCTTGAGCAGTGTGTCCTTACCGATTACCGCATCACACCATAGGAATCTAAACCAGCTGTGAGTGCATAATACGTACTCCACAGTTGTTGTGGCCCCACGTATTCTGTGTCACAATTGTTGTATCTCACGTAATGTATGCTCCATAATTGTTGTGACCTAATACTTCATGTCCACAATTGTGTAGCTCCATGAATTGTTTGTGCCACAATTGCTGTAGACATAAGTAAAATAAAATATGATTCCATTGGCATTAGTGCCTGGGACGCTACAATGACCAGCTAGTTAGGCCTTATTCGCAATCTATTGCCTGTATTTTGTCAACTCAAAAAAGTTTGCACCTATTTAGACACTCCAGGATGAACAAAGAAGTTTCACTAGGATATTACCATATCCTAGCACTTAGCGTTGTGATTGACATGACTATTCTCCAATACACAAACTGTATTCGAGACAAAACATGACATAAGTACAAAAGGACAAAAGTCTTGACGTAACGTAACATGACATGAAAGAAAGACGGCAGAGATGACATACTTGACATAAAATATTTCGTTGCATGACATAACATGTAATAGACAATATTTCATAACATGGCATAACATATAACAGACAACATTTCACAACATGGCATAATGTGTAACAGCGAATGTACGTGATATGACATCCATGTAACAGAAGACATACATGACATGACATACTTGAAATAGATAGCACTATGTGACGGAATATATTATGTAATAGATAAGTATTTCATAACAGTATACATCATGTGTAACAGATGAACATGTAATGACGTGATATGGCATGACATATATGATAACATACGAATATAACTGTAGTTCCTTCACCTATCACTCATACACAATAAAATGATAATAAGTTAAAAGCTAACTTACTTCGATTGTTGCGTCCTATGAGAATAAAGTGCACAATACAATAAATTTTAAAAAAATATTCTAAAAATTAAAAATTTAATTACTAACAATTAGAAATGTGAAAAACAGACAACTTAGAGTAAAATGATAATTTTACTCTTTAAATATGAAAAATGACTATTTTACCCCTAATTCTAGGATTTTACATCCTAATTCTAAAAATTACTAAAATTTACATTCATTATGTAAATTTAGTCCTGAAATCAAATATCAACTCAAAAATATTTAAAACAATTCAAAACTATGAGAAACTCACTATGGCTGAAACATTTATAGGACATTTCTCTTGATCTTTGTTGCAATTTCTTCAAACTTCAAAACTCATGATTAAACTGTAAGTTTGCAACAAAGATCTTCATATCCTAAGTTTTAAAAAAATATTTAAAACATCCATAGAAAAATTGATAATCATCACCACAAAACATTTTAGTAAAAGGATTTAAACTATTTAACTAAAAATAAATCCTTGAATCACAAATTTTGACCTTATTTAAAACATCTCTAAGAATTTCAAAACAAATCAAATCTTGCATCTAACATATTCATAACATCATCTTAAGATCAACCATGTTTTAAATCATAAAAAACAAGTCACCAAAAATTAAAAAAAAAAAAAACACTTGAAGTTTTCGATTCTACACTAAATCCAAAAACAAAAACTTTTCCTTAACCAGCTTCAATTAATCTCTTGATCCATAACTTAAAAAGATGCGATCTTCAAATTAAAACATCACATGGTTTAAAAATGTGAATTAAAAAAAATCCAACCATCAAACTTAAAATCACATGGCTAAAAATCAATAAACCATGGATCTAACCTTAAAACATCAAATCTTAGGGCTAACTGAAATCCACTTCCATAGAAAAAAAATATCTTTGAAAATAATACTAAATATATTTAAAAACACATCCTAACATGCATATAAGAGGCTTAGGATCATCAAATAAAACTATCAAAGTCTTTGAAGTAATATTAAACCAAAATTTTATCAAACAAAAACTGTTTTTTCACTTCTAGTTTTTAAGTTTCTAGATCTAAAAAAATCTATCATCAAAAGCTTTAATCATGCAACAAATCCTCAATAAAAATTCATATACACATATTGGAAACACTCCATAAAATTTTTGGACCAGGATATGTCTATTAGCTTGGTCAAAAACTCTAATATATAACACACTCTCCAATTTAACACCCAGAATGACCTTTCCATGGTTAAAAATATGTTTTACCAATTACATACCACTAAATGAAATGAATAAGATATCTTCAAAAAATAAACTCAAAGAAGAACAACTTTCATGAATGAGTCATTGTGAGAAAATACATACAAAGGGTCATAAAGTGCTGTGCAAAATGACTTAGAAATCTGCCCGAGAGAACTCTTTTAGGTTTCTCTTTTAGAACGGGGTAAAGAAGTGATGAAACGAAGTGAAGTGTGTCTTGTACGACTTTAGACTTCTGGAAATGAGGTATGGGCTTGAATGACCCTTGATTGGAGGTGCCTATATCACATAAAGTGAAGAATAGTGAGAGGCAAGGACTGCCGGCTGCTGTTGTGTGGTATGAAGGGTGATGAGGTGGATTTTTCCTCTCATATCAAGACACTATTGGGTGCAGCCAAGGGCAGTGGATGGCCTGTCATGTGGAGGAGGAAACTTCTTCAAGAATTTTTACCAAGGTGACCAAATTGTGGGCCTCAAACCAAGTGGGTTTCAATTTGGGTTTAAAGGGAGTTTGGTTAGAGTTTGAGATACTATCAAACTCAAATTCAATTTTTCTTGGTCCAATCAAATTTCTAAGGTTTAAAAGATTGGATAGTGATGTCATAACAAGAATTTAATGAATTAATAGCATGTGGAAGTGATTTAATCAAGTGATTAAACACAATACTAGAAATTCGATCGAAATGGGTTTGGAGGCAAACTTTAGGATTTGGAGAAACTGTTTAGGGTTTCAGTTTCAACCAAAAATTGGATTCCAACCATTTAGAGTTTCACTAGGATTGAAACTCTCTTTGGTCTGGTACATATTGGTTGATCAGATGAAAAAAGAATAGGGTTTCACTTAGGTAGCATAATCTCACACCTTGATTCCTTTACAATCCATCTTAAGTATCCAATACTATTCACCGAGTGTGGCTAGGATCCTGCCGAGTGTCCAAATAATACTTTTTTAACCTAATTTAAACATTCCATACTGTGATTTTAAAAACACTCCACTATTATTATACGCGAATTCAATAAGTGGGACAAGTTGCTCCCAAGGTCCCTTAAAATCTAGTATACATGACCTCAGCATATCCTCCAAGTTTCGTGCCCGTCACCTTTTGTAAACTTCTCCAAAAGTGAGACATAAACTTAGGATCTCAATTCAATACTATTCTTGGGGACCCCATGTAACGTCACCACTTCCCTTATGTACAACTGGGTGAGCTTGCCCATCATATCCATACTAGTGACCAATAAGAAGTGAGTGCTCTTAGTCAATCGTCAACTACTACCCATATTGCATCTTTACAAATAGGAGTTCGGGGTAATCTAATCACGTAGCACATGGTGATGTCTTCCCATTCCCATTCTGGAATGGGAAAAGGTTGGAAGTTTCCCATCAGTAACTAATGCTCTGCCTTTACCATGTATCACATTTATCCCTTTCCCTTAGTATCCCTTCTTAAGATCTCAAAACATTTTTTCTCCTCCTGGATGCATGGTGTAATGGGCTTTTGCCAACATTCCTTGTATAACTTCTGGGTTATTTGGGATCGCTTTCCATCGTTCAGACTACAAAGATCTCATCCTTGCCCAAATGAAAATGGGCGAATCCTTTGCCTCTACCAATTTTTCGTTAAATCTCCAACAACTCTTGATCCTTCTTTTGTTGCTCTCGCAATTTCTTGAAATCATTTATCCTTAATTGTTGTAAAGCGGCAAGAAAATCCTGACAACCTGTCTTTCACCAGTTAGTATCTCATGTTTTCTGACAATGAATCTACCTCTAAAATTTCCTCATTATCCCTTGTCTTCAACTTGCGACTTAGGGCATAAGCGACTAACTTAGCCTTACTCGGGTGGTACTTAATCTCACATTAGTAATCGCTGATGGTCTCCAACCATCTTCGCTGTCTCATGTTGAAGTTCTTCTACGTAAACAAGTGCTTCAAGCTCTTGTGGTTCATGTACACCTCGGACTATTCCCCATATAGGTAGTGTCGTCATATCTGCGAGACAAACATTACTGACGCTAATTCCATTTCCTTGATGGGATAATTATTTTCATGATTTTTCAATTGTCTAGATGCATAGGCTACCACATTGCCTTCTTACATTAAAACACAATGTATAGGGTGCTCTATGGATTGGAACAGTCATTAGTTCCTAAATCTTTCAAGTAGGGGGTATTCAGGGCAATTCCTCAAAAACTTTTGGGAATTTACTTACCACTGGTATGACCTCCACTTCCTTATTCATCCCTTTCCTTAAGGTAAGGTGTACTAGGTATGCCTCAGTTCCTTTTATGAACTCTTTCTTAGCCTAAAGTGAGGTAATGACTCCTGGTAGGGGACACAATTTGCTTCCTTTAAAGATCCTAACCTCTATTCCTAGTACCTGAAAGGTTACCATCCTCGAACGACAATCTATACTTGCAAAGTGCCTAATCAACCAATCCATTGCTAGGATAACGTCGAATCCTAACATATCGAATAGGATTAGGTCATCTTCCAAAGGATTCCCTCTACCTCCAGCAGACATCCCTTAATTACTTTGGTACAAAACATCATTTCTCCATTAGTAGTCCCACCGTGACTCTTTGACTCATTAATTGCATCTAAAGGCCAGCCATCCCAACCAACGTGGAAGATGCAAATGACGGGGAAGCGCCTAACTTAAATAAGGCGCTTGTGTAGACTTGCGACACTCTAACTCTTCATGTGATAACTGTTACTACTTACTACACGTAAAAGATTTCTACAAAAGATGTTAACTAAGGCGAGTTATAACCCCATACTTGTAGTGACGTCGGCTTCCAATGTCTCTATGGTGTCCTCATCAACCTCTTTCGGGATAAGTGCATATACATTGGCTTGCATAGGCTACCTTAGGCCTCCCCGTTCTCCACTTGGTATCATTCGCTGCATTGGTAGTGCCTGAGGACAATCCCAAGCGTAATGTCTAGTCTGTTTACATCTGTATCACATCTATGGAAAATGTTACACAATGGCATCCTTCCGCTAGTTTGTAAACCTGGAAAGATTGGTGGTCGCCCACTGGTCCTTGACACTAATTTATGTGGAGTTCCCGAACTGTTCCCTCCATCTACTACCGTACATTTCTTCAAATTTGGGGATACAAACAACGAGTTTCGTTGTTCTCAATTGGCTATGGACACCTTATGTACTAGTTTTTGAAAATCCGTAATCTCTAGATAAGCCATTTGTGTCCGAATGTGGGTTTGCGACCTGTTCGAAAATTGTTCCACCTTTATAGTTTCCGTAGAGATAAGCTGAGGGGCAAACCTTCCTAACTCCATAAACTTGGCAGCATACTGCACTAGATCAAGCGTAACACTAAAGTTTCAACCTACGACACTAGATCAACTTCTAGTTTTTGGTATTGTCCTATGTTTCTAAGAGTCGCCTAGAGTCAATAAACATGCACTATGATACCAAGTTGTGGTGCCCCTTTCCTCATGAAGATTGAGACAAGGATCCGTGGTGCCAAAGATGTTGGCCAACAGTCAACCAAGAGGGAATTTAAATAGGCCTGTACTTTTCTAAAAGGAAGTACATGTGTAAAATGTTTAATTATAAAAATTGCAACGAAAATTTAGGCAGAATACATTGGGATAACAATGTTAACAATTAAGTACCAGAATATTAAACTTTATGAAAAATGGGTTTCTCGCCCTTCATTAAATCTCAAAGTATTACATAATCCAAAAGTACATAAAGTTAGTTACCATAAAGTGGCAAACTGATTACAAGTAGTTGGCAGACTTAATATTGCACATCCTAACAAAATGCACAATATAGTTACAATGGATACTAGTACTAAGACGAGTACTAGCCTTTGTAATCAGGACTCGGACGGGATTGATTCTTCTTTCTCAAGCGTCATGTCGGGGTCTAAACCCACATCAAAGTCTATGGTCCCAAGAATGAAGTCATAGGTAGGTTAGGCAGCTATAACAAAGTTGCTAATGAGAGATAATGCTACCGAAGATGCAATGAACACTTTTCATGAAAATACTAGACAGACACATGCATCCTTAAACATGGCGATAGAGGTGAGCACCTATTTAGTAAGAGTCGGATTTCCCAAAATTTGACTTCGACTCCGACTTGTGTAGGCTCCAATCAGACTCCGACTCTGACTTATCGGAGCGGAGTCAGATTTGGGCTTTCTTTGGTATTTTTTTTTTAGCTTCACATTTAGCCCATTCTAAAAAAGAATTTTTTGTGGGCTTTGAAATTTCAGTTTTTCTAAAAATTATAAACTAAAACTAAATCATTCATTGCTAATTTACTTATATACTAATATCTAACTTATTTTTATACTAGACTTGTACTATAGTATCTAATTACATGTTATCATACTATAGTATTATATATTACATTTAGTGTCTAATTATTTGTTATTATACATTAGTATTACATGTTATTATACTAATGTCTAATTTATTTCTAACTTAACTATATATTAGACTTTCTAATGTCTAATTACATGTTATTATACTTTAGTAAATCAGTAGATGTGTTATTATTAGCTTAATATACTAGACTTATTTAAAAACAAGTGTCTAACTTATTTTTATACTTGATTATGTATGGTAGTAATACTATGATGTTTACATATACTAAACTATCATTAGTATATTTAAATTATAATATAAGTATATTATTTTATAATAATTAGCTCATACTAGTATATTATTAAATTTAACTATATAAGTTCTATTTATATAACTATACTAATATATAAGATAAATATATAGATAAATATATATTTTTATAACACATGTACGATATTGGAGTTAGAGGGCAAAGTCGAAGTCAGAGTTGGAGCATAAAGTCAAAGTAGGATTGGATCGGAGTTGGAGTTGGTCCAGTGACACCTCTGACTCCGGTTCCGACTAAAAATAAAAAAGAAAATCTAATACTGACTCAATTTTGTCAGAGTTGAAGCAGAGTTAGATTCATAGTAGGATTTTTAGATTTTTGCTTAGCCCCACATGGCAAGAAATCACCCTCTTAGTTATCACGTATATTCATAGAAATGATGATGAATCACGCTCTCAAGACGTTGGCCTTTCTTTATGTATAATACATAAAACATATTATTAATATGTGGTGAGAAATAATCCAACTCCAATATAAGTATAAAACCTGTAAAATCCAGTATTTGGTCCATTTCAGCCCAATAACAATCTTTCACCACACAAGTACTTATCACATAGATATTTACTACACAAGCTTCTCACACAAAGATACTTGTTGCATCAAGCATGCTTGTACCTGACCAACCAACTCGAGGACACCACCACGTGATACACCAACGGATCCCACATTCTGACTATCAGGTGTGGCCAAATACGATACCATTCTACCCCAATCCTCACAAGGCA
The DNA here is from genome assembly GCA_003123785.1 of Pterocarya stenoptera. Classification (NCBI taxonomy): domain Eukaryota; kingdom Viridiplantae; phylum Streptophyta; class Magnoliopsida; order Fagales; family Juglandaceae; genus Pterocarya; species Pterocarya stenoptera. The sequence continues at coordinate 21,103 of QEOT01008907.1, read as the reverse complement.
TTCTCCTTCTCGTGTAAAGTACATGAAAATGTTTAGCAAAATGGTTCAGAGAATTTTTGGTCCTGTCCCATGAGTATAGATTCGAAATACCGACTCCTCACACAAAGATAAACATTCTCACATAGAGATAATGGATTCCCACATGGAGATTCAGTGTCATTTATTGAAAACAGTTAAAAACATTCAAGCATTCAAAACAATGGAAATTAATGCGTAAATATAGCTATAAATAGAACGATTGAAATATTTGTTCATGCTTGTAGAATTAGGGGAGAAATTACAAAGGTAATGCAATGCCTCATACACACAACATTCAGCCCACATTACCCTAGTATTGTCTTAGAAGATAACCTACATTTATACGTCAGAAATTCTTTCCTTGCCTCTCTGCTCCTTGCTTCCCCAAGCAGTTGACTTCATGAGCTCTTTGGTGAATAAAGTCTCAAAAGTGAGATCTCGTCCTATGTCCAGATTCTTTAAATAAGGTGGGATTGTCAGATGTCTTTTCTGGTGAATCTCCGACTCCATATCTGTTATAAGGATTTTCTTTAATCTTTCTGTCACACTGCAGGATAACAAAAATATACTACCAAGCATGGCCTGCACACTTGGTCACTGAATTTCCTTGAGCATGGCTTGACTCGTACTGCTATGTCAGATGATGTGACTTGTAAAGCCTTCACCTTTTATTGTAAAGCCACTTCGGATGTGATCCTTCAGATGGAGTGTGAGCTTTTGCGTATAACACTGGCATCTTTCTAAGGCATTTCATGTTATCTCGGAAAGATCCTAGGTCTGGGTTGGTTAGTCCTTGATCGCTGCTCATCTTGGGCGAGTAATCCTATCTCATCTTGGGTAGGTAACTCTTGTCTCGTCTAAGTTCACCAACCTCTTTAGCTCGCCGTTCTCACCTTCACAGTAGGTAACTTTTCTAGCTTGTCTACCATGGTTGAGACACTCATCACCACCTCGCTCTGGGACATTGATAAGTTTAATTTTTATGTAATTTTTATTACTTTTTTTGTTTTTGAAAAGTGTTAGTTTTTCTTCAATACTATTGATTTTATTTTATTTCTATATATTTTTCTTTATTTTCTCGGATTTGAAGGAATGAAAAGATTTAATACAAAAAAAAAAAAAAAACTACGAATCTAGACCGACGAGAGGCAACGAGATTTGAAGAGAGTCGAGGAGATTTAGGCAAGAAGACTTGGCGATAAGGCTCTAGATAGTTAGATTGGACGACTAGTCTAACCGACTAACTTAAAAGACCAACATAAACAATATTGTGGGCAACAACTAGCAAAAGGTTTGAAAGTGATTTTGATCAAGAAAAAAGAGAAAGAAATCACAGATGAAATCCACAAGAAGTCCAAATTCGGAATACACTAGGAACATCCTGGACATGCTTGAGTGTTTTAATCATAACTTTCTACTCACATATCCAATGGATACGAGTCTGGATGGGTTGTAAATCTATCTTAAAGGGCTACAACTTTTTTTCTGATAAGTATTTCTAAATTTTGAATCCTGGAGGCTGCCAAAATTAGTCCTAAAAGTTAGGCGATTTTTTAAGCGGAAATCATGAAAACATTAGGGTTTCTTTTCTACCCTATATAAGTATATCATTAGCATGAAATTAAGGGTTGAGTCTAAGTTTTAGAGTCTAATATTTCAAAGTTTATTCTTTAAGTTTCTTTTAAGGAGTCAGATCTGGGGAGGAGAGGTAAGAGCTGAATGCTTCATCAATAGACTCCAATGAAGAATACTAGTTTTATTGTTTTTCTTTTCAAATTTCATTATGAACTAATTTTATTTTTTAGAGTTTTGATGTAGTCTAGTATTGAACACACAATTTATATTCTAAGTTATTTTATTTTCAATATTTTCATGATTAAGTGTTTATTCCTTGTTCTTAACTCTTGCAATTTTCTAACTAATTATTGTTCTATCTATTGAACAGTAATGAGACCGATATGTGATTTGCGATTAGAGTTCTATGCTTAAGCATCATTAGTTGAGTGAAAGTAGAGATACTTTACCACGATTAGTGTGATTTTCAAGAAAAATCCAAAGAACTTAATGAGTCTCGAATTAGTTAAATTCACATAGAGATATGGAGATATTAATTGGAGATATTTTTAGTATTGTTCAAGAGAAAATAGTGAATAGTTAAGGTACTTTTATCATAAACTTGAGATAATTGAAATTCTATAACAAGGAAGAATAAATTGTATGAGATTTGTTAGGTGAAATCAAATGCTCTAGATCTATTCTTATTATCTTTAAAACTCTAAATTTTAATGCACTTTTCTTTAGTTTAGTTTATAATCTATTTTTCAAATTTTAGTTTTCCAAATAGTAATTAATTTAGTAAATTTCAGTACTCAATAGCATAATTAATCTTTGTGGGTTCGACATCCATTTTTTGTTAAAACATTTTACTACTTGTTACGATTATGTGCACTTACAAATATTTTTAGCACAACCTCCTACAAGGTATTTGCTCGCTCAGATGTTAGACTAGTTGCACTCTACATCTTCTGCTATCACTTTCCTTAGACCACTGGAGTATTTATCATCTTTTTCCTTCCACTCAACTCCAAGAATGGTCTATCCATTTTCACGCCAAAAGATTCCTTACAACGTTGTTCCTCTCTATTCTCTCAATCTGTTATATTTCAACAAATAGACATTTCATATATATAGAAAACGACAGGAAAATGCTAAGGCAATAACTTTTTGGGTTATTCGTTTAGCAACGTGTCGAGAGCGATTTGGACGAACTCTCTGCTTGATGCTTGCTCGAGTGTTCCATTAAGATACACTCGAGAGAAATTTTGGGTTGAGCTTCGCTCGAGTCCACTATTGTGAGAGCCATGAGCAAACTCTCTGTCAAGCATTGGCTTCAGCCAACTTCAAACGCACATCGAGCTAACTCTCCGCCTGAACTTCACTTGTATTTGGTCACGTGTGACATTATATGAATCATTCAAACTCATCAGGAACTGTATCACACAGTCCCTTTGATATCGATCAAACAATACATTGAGTTTACCACAGCTATAGTCAGGAATAGGGTCATAGATGATTAGTTCATCCCACAGAGTTTTGAGCTTGCCAAAATAAACACTTACAGAGTCTTGTTCTTGTTGTAGATCTATCAAAGCCTTCTTCAATTTAAAGATTTTTTGCCCATTTTGTTGAGTGAACCGATCTTTTAGTTATCCCCAAATCTGTCTAGCATCATCCACCAATGCAATGCTTGATTTCAAACTTTGGTTGATCGAATTCTGTATCCAAGAAACAACTAAGTCGTTGCAACATTCCCATGCCTCATACAATGGGTCGGTGGTGTCTTTGGGTTTAATCAAGGTTCCATTGATGAACCCAATTTTATTCTTGGCCCGTAGAGCCCTGCTCATAGCTCTCAACCAAGTGGTATAGTTGTCAATAGTGAGCAGGTCAGGAACCAAAGGAATGGAAGGATTATCACCATGGTCAAGTTTATATGGGTTGACAATATTGATAAAGTCAAGAAAAATAGATGAAGATGAACTGTTTAATTGATTTACTGAAGAAGGCATGTTTAGATCGGCAGCCATTGAAGCACAATTCTCACTCTATAGCTTTGATACCATGAAAGAATTTAGAGAAGAAGAAACAGAGAAAGAATTGAGAGAAAGGTTGCTACCCGCTTCTCATCGATTGGTTTCAATTTCTATATTTTTTTTTTCAATACAGACTACACCTGCACATATATACTGGAAATGGAAAACTAACTGACTAAAGGAATCAAATAATATACAATATAGTTGTACAACTCAATAACTAACTCTAAAATTACAAAAACAGATACAACTACAGCTTAATGGAGGACTCCCTAGTAAATTAACTACAGTAGCATCAGCAGCAACGAGCTCATCATCTGGTGGATGCAGTTAAGAATCAGTGCCATTGAGTTCATCACAATCAGTTGGCTTTACATGATTCTACAACCTGAAATCATCAGTGTGATGTCCATCTTGTACATCCTACTCCAATATTGGCCACAAAATGCAACAAGAGATTAGGATCCTCCACGCATTAGGCACTAGTACTTGGATGGGAAAAAGGTTAAGTTCATGATTTCCTTGACAGCTGGAAGGAATGGAGGCCTCACTCTAGAATTAAGCATTTCTATATAAATAGAAATTTCTTTATCCCTCTTCGTGAATGTACCATTCTCTTCTTTACTGGGAATTTGTAAGACAAAGGTTTCTGGAATTGCATATTGCCGATGAAGCTAATTTGACAAATTGAATTCAGTTGTCATCAATTCCTAATTAGTTGCATTACACGTCTTGTTTCTCTTTCTTCAATACAATTTTAACAGCACTACTCGCGAGAATAAGCAACTTCGATTCTAACCATGAGAAGATACTGAAAAAGTAGTAAAGCTCATGGACAAGTAAGAGAAAGGAGATGGGAAAGTATAGGTTACGAAGAAGGAAGCTAGACATGAGGAGGAAATGGGGAGAGAGAGAGAGAGAGAGAGAGAGAGAGAGAGAGAGAGAGAGAGCTTCTGGGAAGGATTGTGACTTGAGATTATTACTAAATTGTTAGCAGTTGCATTTTGGAGAGCTTCTACAAAGAAGGGAGATGCAAGGTTGGATATATAGATAAGTATAACTCCACACCTTAGGCTTCATTTGGGAGTATACGAAAGAATGGGCTAGGATGAAACAAAAATAATGGAAACAAAATGAATGGAAATGAAAGAAATTGAATGGAATTAAATGAATGGAATCGTTCTTGTTTTGGAATTTGGATGTTTTAAAAGAAATGAATGTAAAAGAATGAAAAGTAGATAATTACCTTCTTTAGAAGTAGATAACAAAATTTTATTTTGTAACAACCTTAGTACTTATTATCATGCTATTCTCGAAGGAAAATATTTTAACCACGAAAATATTATATAAAAGTGAATAAAAAAATTAATGTGACTTGATTTGGTAGCTCAAATTGTAAAGTAGATCTAATGGATTCTATAAATCTACGTCAATTTATGAATTTAATTTTATATAATTTTTTTATATATACAACAATCCGTATCACTCATCGGCAGGAAAAGAAAAGAATAGGACTTGGGGGAAATGTATTTTGAGCAGATTGCTTTATGTGAAACATCATGGCAAAAGGGACACCTGATACTTGGGCTATTTCCTTTTCAATTCTGCTAGGGGTAGTCGAATTTGTGCACCCCTGATGACTTGGCAGGGTAATTTAGTAATTTTGAAGAAAAAAAAATAAAAGAAGCCTGATCCTCTCCAAACAGTGCAGTTTCATCATTTCAGATGGATTTATGTGTTAGGAATGGTGGACGAACGGAGAGAAATTTGGAGGTTGAAACTTAAAGAGCTAGCGATGATGATGAAAATGAGTCAACTCGAAAAAAACTCAGACTCACCAAAGAGAAATCTGCTTTTCATGAGGAGAGTTTCAAAGAGCACAATACTCTCAATCCAGTAAGTCCAAGCATCAAAAGCCAATTCTTTTTATCTTGTATTTTTTTTATCAAAACCCAGATTGGAGCAAGATTTTGCTCATAATTATGTGTTTTAACTCGGACAAACAAAACGACCATCTTTTCCTACGTCAAGGAAAGTTCTTTTTTTTTTCCTATATAATATAAAATGTTTTCCACATAATTGAAGCACTTAGCTTTTTCTTTCTTTTTTTTTTCTTTTTTCTTTTTTCCCTTTATCAAGAATAAAGGTATAGAGAGAGCAATGAAGTTTCAAACAAGCATGAAAGCCATCAATTTTGATAAGGAAGAAGAATGAGAGTAGTTGTTTTGATAGTGTTTTAGAGTTTTTGAAAACAATGAGAGGCTTGAACATTAGGGATTGAGAGGAGGTAGGGGAGAGGAGCTCTACTTCTAATTGCTGGAAATTATTAGATATGGGTTTTTAACATCTTTCTCCATTTACTTTTCAGCCATAAAATTCAAAGATAGGAAGCGAATGAACCTGGATTGGATGTCTCCAAGAATTGTGGGTCTCGTCGATGAGCGAGAGAGAGAGAGAGAGATATATATATATAAATATATACCGAAGGAAATCGTTCACGGGAGGTAGGAGAGCACTTTCGTTTGCGAGATGCCGGATGAACTGAGATACCGAAGGAAATCGTTCACAAGAAGGAGGAGAGCACTTTCATTCGCGAGATGTCGGATGAATTGCAATTTTTAACTTGCATAAGCTACCGCGGGGGGAGGGGGGGGGGGAATGAGATGAAGGAGAAGAGCTTTTGGAGGAATGGGGAGGAAGGAGAAGGGTTGGAGAGGAAGGAATCTACCAAAAGCAATCCGTAGCGTTTCAATTTTTTGTCTCCCACCTAAAGCGCAATCTGCACCATTTTATAAAATCTATTCCATGTCATCAGGGGTGCAAGGAGTATGCGAATTTGACTACGAACAGAGTTTTCCTTTCCTTTTACACCTCTGCGTTTAAAAATGTAACTAAAAGTGTAATGATTGGGTGATGTTAGCTTACCTTCCAAATGTGCCCTAAAAATACCCCTAATAAGTAATATATATTGTTTTTTTTAAATGTTAAAAAAAACACACATACTTTTTTTAATAATGCTACATGTAGTCATGAAGTGTGGAAGCGTTGTACAGCCTCTTTGAAAAAGAGTGAGGTCCACTATTAAAAAATTATTATTTTTCATATGAGTCTCATATTTATTTATTTTTTAAATGATTGTGCGGCGCTTGCATACTCGCGATTGCAACTATTATTTCTCTTTCTATGATGATTTATTCAAGTCTCAAATATATAAACCAATCTTTTTATAAAATGGTAGAGTATACCATAATTTTTTTTTTTTTTTTTTTTTTTTTTTTTTATTAAGAGTGATCCACTTTTTTACAAAGGATCCAACTTAATAATATATACCTCTTTTGAAATGGGTTTAAACGTTTATACTATTTCCTCTGGGTGGTTTATTGACTCTGTTTTGGAGATGAGAAACAAAGTCTGTATAGCAAAGCCTCTTTACGTGTGTGGGGTTTCGAAATAAGCCTATGAAAAAACTGAAAGGTATATATTAAAATATCAACCAAAACAAAGAAAATACTGATTTAAAAAGAGAATTGAACAGAAAAGTAAAGAGAAATTACAAAACAGAGAGTGAACGAAAACAAAGATGACAAAGAAACCAAAACAAAAACAAAAAGATTTTAAAAATAAAATAAATGAATCTATATTTCCCAAACAGATAAAATTATACCCATCGTTTTAGTTGAATTGAGCACCTCATAAGGGATGAGTGCACTTGTGCCACACTTAAACATAGGGATCACTTAATGATGCACCTATAATTTTTTGGAAAAAACTACTTTTCCCTCCCATTTATACCGCTCCATTTGACCGCTTGTCAAATTTTTTTATTTTTATTTTTTTACTTCGTGATTAAGGAAGTGATTTTAAGTGTATTGAGATTTTTTTTATGTTTTTAAAATTTTTAAATGAATTAAAAAATGTGAAAAAAAAAGAAAAAAAAAAAGAAAGCAAAATGTGAAGAGCGGTAATTTGAGCAGGCTACTCTAATTCTTTTACAACTCATTTGAAAAATGCCACTCCATTAAAAATAAATTTTAATATTACAAAACTATCCTCTATTTCATATAGAATTGTAAAATAATTATAAAATAGTTGTAAGGTTATCATTTTCCATAGAACATATATTCGACAGAGATTTTCTAGAATTCCTAACTCTAGGGCATGGAGTGAGAGAGACACATAAAGTAGGATATATATATATATATATGTGTGTGTGTGTAGGAAAATTATTAAATACTTCCAAAGTACAAAATAAAGATTATGTAGTATTCACATGTTATCACAACATACCATGTAATTAAAATGCATGTGTATGCTTAAATTTTAATTGACATGTCATGTTATGATAGGATGATAGGATGGGAGTTCCATGTGTCCGCACTTCACGATTAACTAACAATTACTTATAATAAGGGGTGAAAGATAAAACCGAAAAACCAACCAAATCAATTGGTCCAATTCAGTTCCATGACCGGTTTGATTAGTTTTGGTTTATTGGACCGAATCTTTTTGTAAATCGTTTTGGTCCCGATTATCATATTGTGTGGACCAACTCAGATCGAGCCGAATCGAACCAAATTATATATTATTTTAATTGTTTATATTATATATATTATTTTCTACCTATATTATACATATATTAAATTAATAGTCATAGCATGAAATTATAATTTTATCATTTATGCTTTCTTAAAGCTCACTCATTTGCATTTATATTAATATTAAGTTATTATTTATCCTTACATATATATATATATTAACTTTCATACTTTTGTATACAAGATGGTATAAGTATAACATTCAAGTGAAGAAGAGGAAAGCTCTTCAGAAGAAGAATCTCATAATATTATTGTCTTCTCAATTATTCAACATAATAGATGAAAGCTATCAGAAATATTATCTCTTCAGATAATAGAGACAAAGAACTTTGTCTACACTATTCAAGATTACTGATGTTCATCATATTATTATTCAAAGAAAAGACAAAAGATTTTGTATACACTATTCACCTTCAATATTGTTAATTGACATAGCAAGATAAGAATGTATTATTGGTAGTGTTGTTTAGTACTGTTTTGATGTCTATATAAAGAAGTCTAAACAAGTGAAGGCATTCAGAAACTTTCATCTGAAGCCTCCTCTTTTCTCGTCCAAGCGTTCCCTTCTCTAGTCCTCCTCACTTTCTAAAATATATCTTTTGTAAACCTTCATTCATTCATGTCTTCTGCTTCCAACATTTATGAGAATTAATCTCCTTGTAAGCATTATGTCTTTAATGACATTGATTTTATCATATATCTTTTCCATCTTTTATATTTATTCATGCATATGATCGGTTATACTGCCTGTAGTACTTGCTGTCATGCATATGGCTGATTATACCGCTTATTGTTATTATTATTAATCTATATTAACTAATATATCTAAAATATATATTACCTAGTTTACGTGTTTGGTATCAGAGCTATTGGCTATTATATTGGCATTTATTTAATTGTTGTTTTATGTATTGATATCTATTGTTTTTATGGAATATTGTTTTGCTAATAGTACTGGTTATCGAAATTTATATGATTTAAAATGTATAGACTATAATACAAGACTTGAATTAAAAATCATGATCGATAATATAAAAGATCTTACGAGAAAACAACAATTAATGTCACAAGATTATACATTATTGATGACTAACTATTATGTATTTCAAAGAAGACAAGCTTTAATAAAGGAATGAGAAAATCATTGCGAACTCTTAAGAAACGAAATTAAGAGTATAAGATATCATTTTAGTATCCTTGCTTTATAATAATAATACAAACAAAGAGTAAAAAAATCATTGATATAGATTTTGACAAAGATAACCCATAGAATTGCAGAGAATCTGGGTGATTCTAAAGATTTTTTCGTTTACTCTATTTTGGAAAGTCCGAGTTTCTCAGATTTCCTTTTCTGGGTGACTTCGTTCCTAGGGTTTGTCCTTGACGGCATGTGTTGCCCCTCTGATGGCCTTGCCATCGGTGGGGAACGCCATTCATAGTGCTTCTTATGCTCAGGCAGTATCTAAAACTGCAGAGAATTCATCCTTTAAATTACCGATGCGGTTTCTGGTGGATTTTGATGGGGAGATGGGCTTCATAGTTTCGGAACTAGAGATGGTGAAGGCTGTGGAAGATTTTAAGTTTGCTTTGGTGATGAAATTCATGCGCGTTAGGCCTTCCATTGATGATATATGGTTGCATGTGGTGAAAAAATGGGGCCTAGTAGAGATTCCACAGATAAGCTTCATGGATGATTACCATGTTTTGATCCACATGAAAATTGAACGTGATTTCATTCATGGCTGGGCACGTGAAGGAAGAACGTTGGAGGGAAATTCTTTTCAGCTGTTCAAATGGACCCGTGACTTTGATCTGAAGAAGGAGTCTCCATTGGCTCCTCAGTGGATTTTCTTCCCTAGTTTACCGTTGCATCTTTACAGACGAGATTGCTTACAAATCCTTGCTACTCGGTTTGGCCGTTACCTTGGCACTGATAATGCTACCATTCATAGGACAAGAGTGACGAGGGCTAGAATCTAAGTGGAGGTGGACCTAAACATGGAGCCGGTGAAAGGCTTTCCTATCGTGGTATCTTTGACGTCCCGAATATGGCAGGAAATAAAATATGAAAAGCTGGGATTTTATTGCAAGAAGTGCTTTCACCAAGGGCACACTGCTGTGGTATGTAGGGTTGGTGAGAAGCGTAAGGATGAGGCAAAATAAAGAGAAAAAAAAGTCTGGAAAGCTACTAAAGTGGTGGGCGAGCCTACGAGCACGAAAGAGACAGAGGTTGTAAAGGTAGAGAAGGTGGTTGAGGGTGTTACTGATCTCTCGGAACGGAAGCACAGGGATGGTGGTTCATCTGGAAATAGTGAGAAAGTTGATGACATTGGTGCTGTAGCAGATAATGATGTGGTTGAAAACATGGGTTTGGTTGGTTCCAGTGCAATTACGCTGGGGATACAGGTTGATGATACTGTAGTGGATGAGTTTCGGGTACCTATTCAAGAGGCTCTTCCTAGAGATGAAAAAGAAACCGTGTCTAGTGATGAATAGTGTGAGGAAGTTTGGCATGATGAAGAGCTAGTTGATACTCAGCCTAGTGAGGTACCAGTGCGGACGGAAACAGGGGTGTTTTCGGCAATCCCTCAAATGGATATACACCCAGGAAAACATCAAGGTGAGCTGGATATTGGCTACTCTTCGACTCAAGAGGAAGGAGAAATTTCTTTAATGATGGGGAAAGAAAAAGTTTATGGATCCGATGGGGACGCTCGATCTGCTGAAAAAACAATTTTGGTGGAGGACAAGGTAGTGAGGAAATCACAAAGGGTTCACTCCCGAGCTCAAAAGTTGAATTTATGAAGGACAACATTTTTTTCTAGAATATTAGAGGTTGGGGTCATTCCAGGAGCAGGCTTAAGATGTTAATGAACAAGAAGGGTGCTAACTTGGTGGCTATTGCTGAGCCATTTGTTGGAGCTAATCGTATGGCTTCTCTGAGTAGTTTCTTGAATTTTAATCATTTCAGTTCAAATGAAGAGCAAGGTGGGAAGTTGTGGATCTTTTGGAAGGAGGCTATTATGTTTCAGGTATTGTTCTGTACCTCTCAATCGATTACTGGTTGGTTTAACTTGATTAATCTACAGGTGCTTGTCACTTTTGTGTATGCTAAATGCCCTTATATGGAAAGAAGGGATTTATGGAAAGAATTGGAGGAGAGGCATTTAATTGATAAACCGTGGATGGTATTGGGTGATTTCAACACTATTCGCACAGATTTAGAAAGAATTGGTGGCAGTCCCTGTCCTTTGATATCCATGTTTGAATTTAATGAATGTCTTGATAAATGTGGTTTATTTGATCTTTGCAGTGGTGGTAGAATTATGTCTTGGTGTAATGGGCAGGGTGGGGTCACGAGAAGCTGGGCGAAATTGGATAAAGTGGTCATTAACAATGCTTTTTATGATCAGTTTGTGTCATCTCAATTAGCTTATTTGAGTCGCAAGTCCTCGGATCATTGACCTATGGTGTTTCTCTGGATAAGCCTTTTTATAAATATGGACCGGCTCCTTTCCAATTTCTTAATATGTGGTGTTCTAATGATAATTTCTTATCTTGTGTGAAGGAGGCTTGGCATAGGCCAGATTCGGCTCCGGGCCTTTTAAAACTTGCTATTAGATTGAAAAGGACTAAGCTTGCCTTACGAAGCTAGAATAAAAATGTTTTTGTACGTGTTGAAGGAAATATTAGGACCCTTGAGGGAAGGCTAGATTTTTTGGATAATCAACTTCAGTTGGGTTACTTGGAAGAGGTTGAAACTATTATTTGGTGACTAAAATTAAGATTGATGTCTAGGAAAAAAGAGAGGCTAGTCGGCTGGGGCAAATTGCTAAGAAAAAATGGATTATGGATGGTGATCAGAATATGAAGTTTTTTCACAATGTCATTAATCAGAGACGGAAACATGGGTATATTTCTCCTATGGGTCTTTCGAATGGTAGGAACTTGGATAATGTTGAAGATGTCCATTCTAAAGTTTCTCAATATTTCAAGGATTTTTTTACATCGCCTACGGAAGTGGAGCATGGTGATTTATCGGCCCTCTTTGATAAATCCATTTCTGATGAGGATAATAGTATGCTTTGTTTAGAGCCGTCCGAGGAAGAAGTTAAACAAGCTATTTTTTTCGTTCCTAAGCAAAGTAGCCTGGGGCCTGATGGTTTTGTATATGGTTTCTTTATGTCCTGCTCGGATGTTATTAAAGAGGATGTTATTGAGGCAACTAGAGATTTTTTTCGAGGCTCGCCATTACCAAGGTTTTATTCGTCTTCTTTTATTGTATTAATTCCAAAAGTTCCTGATCCTTCAAGCATTAATAAATTCAGATCTATTAGTTTGTGCTCTGTGGCGTATAAGGTTTTCTCTAAAATTATTGTTTCTCGTTTGACAAGGGTTATTCATAAGCTGGTCTCTCATGAGCAAGGCGCTTTTGTACCAAGGCGGAGCATTTTTGAAAATATTACTCTTGCTTAGGAAATGGTAAACTCTTTGCACAAAAAAACTTTGGGTGGTAATGTGATGATTAAGATTGATTGTCCAAGGCGTATGACAGGGTTGATTGGGGTTTTCTTCTAAATGTTCTTCATGCTTTTGGCTTTTCGGATAATTTTTGCAGTTTAATTGGAGAATGTGTGAAATCTCTGTGGTTCTCTGTGATGATGAATGGGACTTTTAAAGGTTATTTCTAGTCTTCTCAGGGCTTACGGCAAAGGGATCCTTTATCGCCCTATTTATTTATTATTATGGAAGAAGTTCTAACCAGATTGCTGAAAAATAATTTTGAGTATGGACGAATTGACAAATTTCATCAACTTGTTGGGGTTCCCATGATCTCACACTTGTTGTATACTGATGATATTTTAATTTTTGCTAACGGTGGGAAGAAATCTATTAAAAACCTTGTTGATACGATTGCTATTTATGAAAAATGGTCTGGTCAGCGTGTCAGTAATGAAAAATCGGCGTTATTTCTTTTTAAGCTTATTTCTCAAAATCGTATGCGTGGGTTGTTGCGGCTTACGAGTTTTAAGGAAGGTAAATTTCCGATGACTTATTTGGGTGCCCCTTTAGTTTCGGGTAGATTGAATTCTGGGGGACTTGAGCCTTTAGTGGATAAAATTAGAAACAAGGTGGCTGGGTGGAAAATGAAACTTATGTCTCAAGGAGGTTGGTTGGTATTATTACGTCATATTTTGTCCAGTATGCCTATTCATCTTCTTTCAGTGCTTAATATTCTGGCGGCTATTCTATCCCATATTAACTCCATTTTGGCTAATTTTTTATGGGGGGATGTGGATGGTTAAAAAAAATGCATTGGAGAGGATGGGCGAAAGTTTGTAAACCAACCCAGGAATGGGGCTTGGGAGTGTGAGATGTTAAGGAAGTTCAGTGTTCTCTTCACGTGAAGTTTGCTTTCCGTCTTCTGACATCCAAGAGTATGTGGGCCGATTTTTTTTTAGATAAATACTTAAAAGAGGACCACATTATGCTACATGTTCAGCGGCCCTCTGATTCCTGATTTTGGAGGTCAGTTTTATCTACGGTGCCAGAGGTCATGGATAATGTGCAAGTTCTGATGAGGGGTGGCAATTCCTCTTTTTGGTATGATCGTTGGTTGGCTTCGGGGCCTCTTTCGGTGGGTGTGATTGAAATTCAAAATAAAAATCTTTGTATTCAAGAATGTTGGGTTGATTAGACTTGGGATGTAGAATTGTTGAAGGAGTTAGTAGGCGATATTGCTACTGATGAAATTATTCAGACCAGGTTTATTAGCCGTGAAGGGCTTGATGTGTGTGTTTGGAAGCCATCTCTAGATGGGAATTTTTCCACTGCTTCGGCATGGGAGGTGACTCGGAAGAAAGGTGAGTTATTACCTTGGAATGATTGGTTTTTGCACCGCATTTTACCAAAGAGGATATCTATGTGCATTTGGAAGGCTTGGTTTAATGGGCTACCTGTGGATGATAGGGTGCAGAATAAAGGTGCTTTACTTGCTTTGGCGTGTGATTGCTGTAGTTTTTGACATGTGGAAACCATTACCATGTGTTAGCTACACGCTAATTTGCTAGAGAGGTTTGGGATCGTGCTAGTAGTCTTCTGGGCATTCCTTGTATGCAGCAACGGTCTTGGAAGGCAAGAATTATTGTTTGGTTCACTTGTGCTAGAAAAGAGTCTATTACTGGTGTTCTTATAGGTATTATGCCTTGGCTCATTACGTGGAGTTTGTAGAAAAGAAGATATAAGGCGCGTATGGAGGGTACGAAGGAGAGTATTGATCAAGTTTGGAGGTCGTTAAAGGTGTGGCTGAGGATTCTTGCGGGAGAAATCAATAATACTCGTCCGCTTTCTATGCATGATTCTCATATCCTAGAAGAATTGCATCTGCAGGTTCCAAATGTTGTCAAGAAAGACTATAAGATCGTAGCTTGGTCTAAGCTCCCTGCAGGGTGGATGAAGTTGAATTGTGACAGTAGTTGCCGTAATAATCCTAGCAGCTCGGGTGGAGGGGGCATTCTTAGGGATGCAGAGGGGGTTCGATTATGTAAACGTCTGTCGTGCTTTAGAGTGGTCATTGAAAGTGACTCTAAAATTATTGTGGATTGGATTCGAGTTAGGAAGTGTACGTTGTGGTATTTATGGGATTATTGAGAAGTGTTCATGGTCGAACTTCAAGGGGTTACGTTTAGAGTGGTCCATCAATTCTGTGAGGCGAATCAAGCTGCAGATTTTCTTGCTAGACAAGGTGAGCTGGGCTCTAATTTTATTTATTATAACTATGACCAGCTACCAAGAATTTTAAAGGGCATTGTTAGGATTGATAACAATGCCGAAGGAATACCGTGATAACAAGACCGACATAAGAGATTTACAGATAATACAAAAAAAAAAAAAAAAGCCATGGAAAATCCTACTTTTACTAATAAAACCAATATAGTAACCTCTCCAGCACTATATAATTTTTCAAAAATAGTAGGAAGATTTAAAACAAAAAAAAAAAACAAAAAGTTACATTACAAGATCTACAACAAGAAATTAATTAAATAAAACAGAAGGTTAAAAATTTGAAAACATATAATCTTAAATTAGAGGTTTCAAATGAACAATTACTACAAGAAATTAGATTATTAAAAATAGATAAAAATATAAATACTGCTCATGATAAAGAACAAGGAGATTTTTCAACAATAGTTATTAAAGATGAAACAGATAATTTTATTAATATCCTTGATAGGATAAATTTTCAAAAATGATATACTGAAGTAACAGTCTCTATTACTCAAGAATTTTCTTTTAGTGCAATTGCCTTATTAGATACAAGAGCAGATTTAAATTGTATGCAAGAATGATTAATACCTTCCAAATATTTTTAAAAAACAAAAGAGACATTATCCCCAGCCAATGGAACAAAATTAAACATAAATTATAAATTATCTAATGCACATATTTGTAATAATGGAATTTGTTTTAAAACAACATTTATTTTAGTAAAAAATTTTAATACTAAAGTAATACTGGAAAATACATTTCTTGACTTACTCTATCATTTCTCTATAACAGAAGAAGGAATTTCTACTATATTTGGACAAGAAATTAAATTTAAATTTTTATTTCCCCCTGTATCAAAAGAAATTAACTTCCTAAAAGTAGTTTCATTAACCAAAGAAATTAATTTTTTAACAGAAAATAGGATTAAAAGAAAAGAAAAACAGATAAATTTCTTAAAACAAGAATTAAAATAGAAAAGAATTGAAGAACAATTAAAAGATCCATTACTAATTCAAAAAATTAATAATTTTAAAATTATAATTGAAAAAAAAAGTATGCTCTAACTTACCTAATGCTTTTTGGAATAGAAAACAACATATAGTTGAATTATCTTATAAAAAAGAATTTTCTGAAAAGAATATTCCTACTAAAGCTAGACCAATTCAGATGAACAATGAATTATTAGAATTCTGTAAAAAAAATAATTTAATGATTTATTAACAAAAAGATTAATTAGGAAAAGTAAGTTACCATGGAGTTGTGCTGTTCTTTTTTTTTTTTTTTGTTAAAAAGCAGGCAAAATTAGAAAGAGGAGTTTCTCGATTAGTTATTAACTATAAATCATTAAATAAAGTATTACAATGGATTAGATATCCAATTCCTAATAAGAAATATTTATTATCTCGCCTTTATAATACTATTATATTTTCAAAATTCTAGTGTACAAATTCCTAAACAAGTTAATTGGAATTAAATTATTCATCCTAATGAATGATAATTAGAAAATATCACTCCATTACCTAAAATAAAAAATAATTCTAAAGATGATCTAGAATACATAGATAAAAAAATGGACGGAACAACCCAAATTGATTTTCAACCTTTTAGAAGATATTTATCACTCACATTATTCTTTTCCAACACCTTCTAGGTATCATACACTCATATTTGTTCTTACATCAATTTCTAGGAATAAATATCAAAACTTTGACACCAAATCCCAGAATCTAGACACACAGATTCGGGGAGTTCTTCCTAGAAATATTATTGATACATCAATATATACTGTTAATCATCCAGATATGGCATCCACCTTTCATAATCCTGAACAAGTAAAAGAACAACCTTCTTCTCCAACATATTTACAAGTAGTTGAGATAACGCCCAAATATACACCCTAAGTAAAGAAGAATTTAAAATTAATAAAGAATATTTCAAACAAGATTATATGAAAGAAGAAAATAATCAGAAAAAATTAGTATTTTTCTCAACTTTTACAAAAATAGAGAGAGATTATATTCAAGAAAAATATTATGAATACTTAAAAGGAATACAAATTAATATATCTTTCTTTACATGGTTTGAAATCTATAAATCAAACCAATTATCAACCATAAATAGGACTACTAATCAATGGATTAGAGAAAAAAATAATCAAATCGTTTATGAAGAATACCCACATTTTGAAGCCATTAAGTACAATCAAAGAAATACTCAAATTTTAGTTTCACCAATAAAAAAAATATAATACTACAACAAAAAGTAAAAACATTGATAATATTATCCAACAAAACAATTATACCAATTTGTATTTAAAAACCATGAGTAAACAATTAGAGAGAATTGAAATCCAACTATCTCCTATTAATCCTACTATTAAAGAAACAAAAGAAACCCCTTTATTTGTTCCCCATGAAATATCATCTTATCTAAAAACTATTTTTTCTAAAAACAAAAATGATTTATTAGAACAAATCAATAATAGATTAGAAAAATTAAATATTACTAATATCGCATCTACTTCAAAACAAGCTCATATTAATATTTTAAGTAAGACAGACTCATATATATTATTTGATTATGAAATTAGTAATATTGAAAACTAATTTAAAAACTTAGAAGTAAATAAGATTAGAGGAGATCATGTTAATAGTTTTTCAACTAGGGATTCTAAATATCATGTTTCTATTACTCGTAATTGGTATCCAAAGCCTACTCCACTAGATATGCAATTCGAAAAAATAGAACATATAGTAAGATCTGCTTTTGTACCAGATGTATTATATGAATGGAATATAGATGGATTATCTGAGTATGAAATATTAAATCATTTCCAAGAAATGATTATGGTTGCTAATGTTTATAAAAGTAATGGAAAAACTAATAATCAAGTAACTCATATTATTGTTTCAAGTTTTACTAGCCAATTAAAAAGCTGGTGGGATCATTATCTTTCTCATGAACAAAGAATAAAAATATTAACTAATGAAACTATGCAAATGATTAAAACAGAAAATGATTAACCATTAGAAGATGTTGTTAATACTTTAATATTTATATTAACCAAACACTTTGTTGGTGATCCTATTCAATTTAAAGAAAGAACTAGCAATTTACTAATTAATTTAAGATGTCCTCAATTATTTGATTTTCGTTGATATAAAGATGTATTTCTAACTAAAGTTATGATCAGAAATGACTGTCAACAACCATACTGGAAGGAAAAGTTCATAGCTCAAGAATACACAAAAAAGGAAAAAGAATTTATAAGAATTATTCTAACAAAAAACGAAAATATAAAAGACCTTATAAAAAAAATAAAAGATAAACAAATATATAATAAACCAATAAAAAATACAAAAAAGTATAATAAAAAGAAAAAATAAATTATTCGTTATAAATGTGAAAAAATTGGATATTACAAATCAAATTGTAAGGTCAAACAACAGATTAATGAATTAAATATACCTGAAACATTAAAAGAAAAATTATTAAATATCTTTATAATATATTCAAGTGAAGAAGATGAAATCTATTGTTATTATCACAAGTACTTATATGCATGTTTTAGACTTTTAGCCCAAAGCATTGTTATATGTATGTATTACACTAATTAGTGTATTTTGGGTAATTAATTTTAATCATTATTTCATTTGGTTATATGCACGATTTTTTGGGTTGAAAATAATATTTTGGGCTTTAAAAGTAATATTTGAGCTAAAACAATCGTACATTTGGATCAGGAAAACTAACAAACCTGATAGAAATCCAAAACCGAATCATCACCATAAAACCAAATCGAACAAAAAATATCGAAAGTGCCGGTTCTCTTGGTGAACCAGTCGATTCTAATTTTGATAATGTTAAAGGAAAATGATTTATCCACAATATATTTTATAACAATGTGTTAAAGTGAGGGGTATTTTGATAAAATGCTGTATAAAAGTAACAACATTTTATTAAAATATCCTCATTTTAACATATTGTTGTAGAATGTGTTGTGGGTGTATCATTACTCAGAGATTGCATTACAAACCTAGTTAATTTTGTCTGTAAATTTTTTCAAAATTGCAATAATATCTTTATAAAAATGATACTTTTTTCTATTTAATAAGGGGTTTGCACATACAATTTTTAAATTAGGACTACAAATAAAATTTCTCATATGTGTGTATTTATCTGCGTATATTGACGTATACTTTTAATCTGAAAGGCAAATGCCATGCATTATTCTTCTATTTATGTTCTAATCTAACATTAAATTATTAAAAACTATATATTATACTTTACTTATTTAAAGATAAAAACTATGTATTTATCTGAAAATTGTAATGAAAACTTAACTGATACAACAAAAGGGTATTTCCGTCATTTAAGAAAAAAAAGAAGGGTGGTGGGATCCCACATGGGCTGTCGTTATTCTGTTTCTTTTCCCTTCTTCTCTATGGAGCCATTCCAATGGATCCAACTCCTTCCAACAATCCCTGACCTCAAGCC
>QEOT01008906.1:4866-31542 GCA_003123785.1 Pterocarya stenoptera | reverse complement strand
ATATATATATATATATATTCAACTTCAACATCCTGATAGATTTGGAGTCGAAAATCTAATAGTTGTAAAAATCATTTTGATTCTTTGGCGTACAAAACATGAAAAAACGTTTGCAACCAAAGAAGAATATATTAATTATAAAAAATTATATAAAAATAATTGAATTAATTTAATATAATATATTAAATTATAAAATTATTTTTATCGAACCTCGTAACGAGTTGAAGAGCATCAAAAAGTATATCTAATAGATGCCTTATCCGATATATAAAAATAAACTTATACAATAATATAATTTGATATGACATGTTAAATTATAAAATTATTTTTGTAATAAAATAAATTTAACGAATTAAATAAAACTATTATTTTTATTTAATCAATAGATATATATATATTTATAATAAAAATTTTTTTTATAACTTTCTATTATTTACATAATTTTCATACACCTGATTTTTTTAATTTTTATTATTATTTTTATTAAATATTTATTATATGAATAATAAATTTAAAAAAATTTAAAAAGAATAGACTAAAATAAAATTTAAAAATTTAAAAAAATTAAAAAGTATAGAACGTGGTAGAAATTATATAACAAAACTCTAATATATAATACTTCTCCCACGTAAAACCATTCGCTTCTCAAGCCCCCACAGAAAAACCATCCACCAAGTTGCACAGATGTGCCCACTGCCTGGTCCAGATGGTTCCCAATGCTTGCTTTTCGTTACTAGAGCCTTCCTGCGACTATTCGCATTCTCATTTCTCACTGTGAAACAACTCCCTTAATTTTTCTTTTTCTTTTTATGTCCTCTTTCTTGCATGCACCTAACCCACTTTATCCTCTCTCTCGCTGTCTCACACGCGGTTGCTATAAATAGGTGCACCCATTCCTTACTTTAACGTATCAAGTACTTTGTTTCAACTAGACGCTGAATAAAAGCACCAAGTTTCCAGTCTTAATTTAGCTATGGCCATCTCCAAGGCTTTAATTGCCTCGATCCTCCTTTTCCTGCTCGTTATCGCCGAAGCTGATCATATGGTAATAGAATTTCACCAATCTTCATCAAGCATCTCATGCTTACTGTCTTAACGTGCTTTTCGCTTTCTTTTTCTTTTTCTCTTTACGTACCCTGTAAACTAAATGTGAAGCTTTTATCTCTTTCTAACCCAAATAAAATGCTTATGGGGGATGGATGCAGGCCGTGAAAGACGATGTCGTAAAGGGTTCTGTCCCGACTAAAATAGGTTAGTTTCATCTTCTTGGACCACTTTGTTATATGAATATGATACCGTTTGATTTATGAACTGTACCGTACATTGAGCCAAAGTTGGCAAACTTGTTTGTCAAATACTGTATGCATGATGTATATTAATTTTCAGATTGTGGAGGGGCATGTACTGCGAGGTGTCAGCTGTCGTCGAGGCCGAACCTCTGCAAAAGGGCTTGCGGGACATGCTGTAGCCGTTGCAACTGTGTTCCTCCGGGCACTTCCGGTAATCATGATGTCTGCCCTTGCTACGCTAACATGACCACCCGCGGCAACAAACGCAAGTGCCCTTAAACAAATTAACAAGCCAAAGCCAAAGCCTACCCCCAAACGTTGGATTAATTAATAAATATGCTGGGACTGTTTCTGAGGTTTTATAAGTTATCATCCAAGAAGAACATATATAATAGTGAGGGTCGTGGAAAAGAAAATTTGTATAATGAATAGAACTTTTATATATTAATATCAGTTGTATAAAAGCTGCTAGAAGAACAGTTGTGGAGTTTGAGTTGTGGAAAAGAAATGTTTTTCTTTTTGTAATGTTTTTCCGCTTATGTCTTAAATACTGAAAGTAAAGATGTTTCTCTCCGTCTCTTCACTTATTTTGTGGTGGGTCACTCTCTCTCTCTCTCTCTCTCTCTTTTGTTTTTAGGACAGGAAGGCTGGGGCGGACGACCCTTTTTTGACAGCTTAACGCCTCTTTTGGGTCCTTTCTGGACGTGGAAAAGCTTGATAATGCCAAATAGGTCGATAGAAACTATAGATAATACGAAGTAGCTCGATGAATTTACGAAATCATCTATATTTACTTTTCTTTTACAATTATTTTAGTACTTATTTTATAATCAACCAATAATTTTATTAGGTCCATAAGCTATATATAACATTTTGTTCTGCCGGGAGCCTAAAAGTTTATAACAAATTACATCGGCCTAATCCAGTTATTAAATGATCGAGAAGCTGAAAACGTAGGAACAAAACGTGATGATTTCATTTTCGGCTTGGTCCCTTTGCAGTTTGCCGTAACTTGGAGATCAGCCAACGTTAAATTCATGATTCATTTTCATTGGTAATAAAAACGCACCAGCCCCTATTCATTACCCCCCGCTTTACAGCATACCATCACTATATATATAAAAAAAGTTCTTTATATAATCCCTACACTATATAACACCCCACACATGAATTTTTTCAATTTTTTAGTTTAATAAGAATAAAATAAAAATAAATAAATAAATATAATATGTGGTAAGAAAATGATGATTAAAATGATTCATATAGGTTTAAAAATTTAAAAAAAAAAAAACAGAAAAAAGATCCCTTTTACTCTCTTCATGTGTGCCGATCTTTTCGGCTAAGATCATAAATAATTTGAAAGTTGAGAGTCCAAGCCCATTTCTATTCATGTGTGTACCAAGTTCCGTTTTGATGTGCTTCCATATTTTCATAGGTTGGGGTGCGGCAAGCCGGATGCAAAATTTGGGCCATAAGATTCAGGATGGAGATTCTAAGTTTTTTTTTTTTTGGGAAAAGGAAATTCCATGTTGAATTTCAAGGGAACTCGTATAAGTTGCAGAGATATCTCCATAATTCGTCCTAACTTATAATATCAAGGATATGTAGAGATTAATAGTTCTACCACTGGGCCCATTTAATAAGCAGCCCATTATCTAGTTTCTTTTGAACCACTGGACTAAAAAAATGGCTTCAGCTCGATCAGAATGCATGCCCAGTGTGAGATATCTCAAGAATCAGAATTCCAACACTTGAAATTTATTAAGGTTATGTTTGGGGGAGAGATGAGATTTTTCATCTCTATTTCATCTCATCTCATCATTACATATTTTTCAAATTTTTATATAAAATATAATAAACAATTCAATCTTTTCAAATTTTAATTTAACTTTTTCAAATTCCAAAACAATAATAATATTAAAAAATAATATTTTAAACTTTCATCTTAACACTATTCATAAAATTTTCAAAAATTCTCATCTTATCTCAACATCTAAATTTTGAAATTAAATAGTAATAAGAGTAATGATAATATTAATATTTATAATAGTTAGATGCCTCTAGAAGAATAAATATTAAAAAATGGATGTTGAATTATAATTTGTATCATTCCGAATACTTGTACTAGTGTGTTTGGCTGGCCAGGTTTGAAGAAGAAGACTTGAATTTGGATCTTTAAAATCAAAATCCAAACCAGATTCTAACCTTTTAAAATCTTAGATTTCAAATTACATTTAAAAAAAAAAAGGGTTGATATTATGACATTTTAAGTCCTATCCAAACGCAACTTTAGTGTGAAATAAGTACTCTAACTTGCACTGCATATATATTACAGCTAGCAGTAGTCCGGTGGTAGCTTAGAAGCATTTATTTTTGTTTTTCTTTGTTGTGACGGCCACGATGATTTCAGTATAATTGATGACATTCCCCATTACTCTTGAGATTGAGTGTCTTATTATTTTAGTAACCAAAATGACTATGGCCGGATACGGCCCCTCCAACTCCTAGAATGCCATGTCCTCGACACCAAACACGAAAATGTTGCAGTACTCGGCCCCGCACCTACCCCATTTGACATTTCCCCCCACACTATATTATACGCATTCTTTCATTATAAATACGACCCCCATTCTCTATTCCCTTCATCTGCACTGACGTTTCATGGTTAAGAACAGAGGCAGAAAGCTCTTCTCCCAAAGCCTTCCTGCAGCCATGGCCATCTCCAAAACCCTAATAATTCCACTTGTTATTTCTCTCCTCCTCCTCCACCAGCTTGCTGAATCTTATCAAAAGGTAAACTTTCATCCCCACTTAATTTATTATTTCAGCTTTTCAACGCGCATATATGTTCAAGAGTGCTATTGATACTAACCCAAGCAATTTTGTACCTAACATCATGTTCTAGGTGATCACCACCAAGGTCGAGTGTCCTCCCTCTCAAAATATTGGTAATATTCATTTAATCAATGTTATTACGATAAACAAACTAAATACCTGATTTATTAAAAAAAAATAAAGTTTAAATATGGAACCTGCATTGTTCTTTGTAAATTTTCTGGCAGATTGTGGGGCGGCCTGTGATGCGAGGTGCCAATTGTCTTCGAGGCCGCACCTGTGCAAGAGGGCATGTGGGACGTGCTGTGCCCGTTGCGACTGCGTTCCTCCAGGCACTTCCGGTAACTATGATGCGTGTCCTTGCTATGCCAATATGACTACACATGGAGGCAGACGCAAATGCCCTTAATTAAAAACTCGATCCCTGGCTTTATATATGCTGCATGCATATATGTATGGCATCGCTCAAAAGCTATAGCTGGATATTTGTGTATGTATATATGTATGCGCACACACACATATAAGCATCAAAGTCTCAAAGATATGGCTCTTCATGGCCCAAAAACCAATAAAAATAAACCACTCCCATCGAAATAAAACTTGTAAATCTGAAAGTTTAAAGGATTATTTTAGTTTGCAGTCCTGGAACTTACCATCTCTTTAATTCCTTTCCTCCCTTTCGTATGCTTTTTGGAAGTAAGGGTGGGGGCTCTTCGCTAAATTTTGTTCAATGGTTGAGATAGAATTCGGTGGCTTTACAAACTGATCTTTAGTCAAATTCAAGAAATAGATCGACTCAATATTTAAAGGTCAGATGCTGGCAAATGCATGCCAGATGCAAAAAGATGGACCCTTTGATTTGGATACTACCCGATCTAAGCTACTTGGATGGAGATTCTAGTGCATGTTGATAGAAAGAACATTTGGATTTAATTAGATGGTGATCAGGGAGCTGCACGTCGTGGTAATTCGATCTACATTAATCGGTCTTGATCATTTCGTACACTATCGGAGGTGGGGGCTCTGGTTGTTGTGAAAACTATGTAAAGTAAAACAAGAAATTAATCACACCAACAAAAAAATTTACGTGATTCGGCAATATGTTATGTTTACAAAACTACAAATGATTTTATTCTCACCTTAAAGAATGTTAAAGTACATTGTGAGATGAAATATATTGTTCAGAACGGCTATACTATTCATAATAAGCATACATATATATATATATGGTTGTACGACAGAAATTCTAATTTCATGATTTTTGAGTTACTTGTCTGAGCGAACTCACTGTTTAAAGTTCGCTTAAGTGACATGTTGAGTAAACTCTGTGCCTACGTTTTGCTCGAACAAACTTCTGTTTTGCAATCCTCAAGTCACAAACATGATAAAAAATTTGTCCCGAGGGCGTGGACCTATTGGCCCAAGCTTGCACTTTGTGGTACAATCCTCATTAGAAATTCATCAAAAACCGTAACGAATCATTGTCAGGTTGAATCATCAAATAAGCCGCCACCGTAATAAATCAGACTATACAAACCCAACAATAGAGAGATTCATCCAACTACAATTGCATATATATGGGTCCATTTCGTACATTACCCTTTTTCTTTTGCACCAGAGAAAAGCATGCGTTCGAGAACCAGAACTACTCCTAGCCTCCTCCAAAAGTCAAAAAGAGAGATGCCTCAAGAAGAGTAAAGATGTTGAAGAAAGAGAAGAAGGAGACGTCTCAATAAAGACCTAAATTAAGCATAAACGTTACAAGGAGGTGCTAAAAAACTGGGATTTTATGTGTGCGCGTGCCCGTGTTGTAAGCGAAGAAAGGAAAAATTGCCCAGGAGATAATTAACCAGTTTGCTTATTGTGTCTACATCTTCCCTTGAAGGCAAAGACAAATATACTCAAAAGTTTGTCTTATCTTATTCACATCCAACCCTTGGTGTATTCTTTGGATTTATGGTTGGTATATGGAGGTTAGTAATTAATAAGGTATCGGACGTACGTGTAACGTTCTGAGTTACCCAAAGCACAAAGCAGATTCCATTACCAACATGTACGAGGAACCAAAAAAATGCCCATGTAATTTTGATATTTGTCATCGCCATATCCGCATGCAAGCATGATGCATTAATTATTAAATCACGTACGGCTTTCTACAGTCCAAAATTGTTAAGGTAGAATACATTGAGTTGGCAAGTTTCCAATGCCAAAAGAACTTTACTAGAGTTATAAGATAAAGTTACGTTCGAGATTGGAGTCGAAAAAGTGCAACAGTGCAAAACCCAAAATTAAGTCGCGCGCTTGACCTATGCAACTACGCTCAACATTGGCTCGAGCAAAGGTCATGTATAAATTAGTTTACTCAACTTGTGCTTAATCTTAAACTTTAAAGATTAATGTTTTAAAAAATTAGATCGATTTCAAAATTGATTTGTGCATTTTGTAGCGCAATGGACCGCAACCAATAATATGATTGGTCGCATACCAGTAACTATTTTACCTTATAGTATTGTACTTATTGATAGTGGCAAGAACCCTCCTAATACTGTAACTTAAACTTTTATTTATAAATGCAAACTTGATTAAAAAAAAAAAAAACTTGTGCTCAATCTTGGTTTAAGCGGAATACGCCCAAAGAGTTTGCTTATCCTCTTAGAAAGCTTTGACCTCAGCCCAGCCCCCATTCAACTATATGAGGCTCGAGTATGAATGTGACAAAATTCTGGTCGGATTTCCATTTTATTTTAGAGTTCTTGTTTGACATGATGATTCATCCTCTAACTTTGCTATTCTCCCAATTTTTAAAGAAATATTGATCATTGCCTTCCTTGAGAGAGAGAATCATATTCACACAAATCGAGCCTTCAAGGCTTAAGATAACCGAACAATTTGGGGGTTCCATGGGGCCCAATATTTAATGGGCCGTCAATTCTTTTAAGTCCAAATGAAAATATGATAATGAAATCATTTTGTCCGCCACTGATATTGAANCTTATTTTAGAGTTCTTGTTTGACATGATGATTCATCCTCTAAATTTGCTATTCCCCAATTTTTAAAGAAATATTGATCATTGCCTTCCTTGAGAGAGAGAATCCTACTCACACAAATCGAGCCTTCAAGGCTTAAGATAACCGAACAATTTGGGGGTTCCATGGGGCCCAATATTTAATGGGCCGTCAATTCTTTTAAGTCCAAATGAAAATATGATAATGAAATCATTTTGTCCGCCACTGATATTGAAGCCAACATAAAAAATAGTAGCTAGGTAAGGACAATGAAGAAGAGACAGTGAAATATTATTCCAATGAAGAATGCAAGGGAAAGCCAAGAGATTGTGATGTGACAATGATGACTATAGTTAGTAAGGGTGAAAAGGAAA
Organism: Pterocarya stenoptera; assembly: GCA_003123785.1. Lineage (NCBI taxonomy): Eukaryota > Viridiplantae > Streptophyta > Magnoliopsida > Fagales > Juglandaceae > Pterocarya > Pterocarya stenoptera. The sequence goes on along the minus strand of QEOT01008906.1, from coordinate 24,038 downwards.
GGTTTGATAATTCAATTTGTTCCCCCTAAACAAAAAATCTATCGTCTCACCACCATATATAACCATAACGAGACCTATGATGCATGCAAAAACACAACCCTCTTTCCAAATCAACCTTCCAAATACAACAATCCCCATCCTTTTCTTTCTTCCTAATTATGTGTACTATATAGCATGGGTCCCCTTCTTAAAATCTCTTTGACTACAATTTCTCTCTAAATTTCAAATAAAATAGGACAAAAATATCTCCATCGGTAGTCTTTTTAACTACGACATACTTGCAACTAATTCACAATTATTTTATAACTCTATAATCAAATAAGAGTTATTCTATTATCAAACTCGTGTGTAATAATAAAGCACATCATCCACATTACTTAAATGATACGATTTAAATTTTATTTTTTTAAATCAAATTATATCATGTAAGCATCTTAACTAGTGTGCTCTACTGATTAGTTTGAGAATATAATTTTTTTTAAATAATATATATTTAAATGTAAACACATCAACTGTAGACAACATTTTTTGGATCAATATGATTACTATTATAAGTTTTTTGCTCTTTCTTTCCTAATAAACAAATATTAAGAAAAAAATTAAAAAATCATTTTACATTAGGGTGTCATCAATCTCGATAGGAATATAATCAACGAAAAGAAGGTAGACAGGCATAGAACTATGAAAGGAACTTTATAGCTAGGGGGTCCACTTTAATCCAAAATTCGGGACAACTACATTAGGTTCTTTTTAGGCACGCTCTCTCCAAAAGTTATTCATTTTAATTGAGATGACACGAGTCTCGAGTCTTGTTCCAAAGTTTGTCTTCTTCAAATTTAGATTCATTTTAAGAGTAACGTTACATATAAATGTAGAGTGCATAAATTTCGTATAATTATTTTAAAAAAATATAGATTTATTATTAAAAAATTATTATTTTTATATAAATCTCATATTTATTTTTTATTTTTATTTTTTAAAATTATTACACGACGCTTTTGCCCTCACATTTGCAACACTCCCTTATTTCTTTGACTTTAAAAAGTGATTATGAAGATAAAAGAGTAGCCAAATGCAGCAAATAAGGGTGGGCTCCGACTCCAATTGTGGTTGGAGGTCAAAAAATCCTTCGACTCTGATTGGAGTTAGAGTTCAGAGCTACGATCAGAGTAGCAACTGGGCCTTTTTAGGCCCAGTTGTCCTATTGAGAAAATGGGCTTCGATTAGCTGATTCGGCCCAATATTAACCCCTATTTAATAATACAAACAAATAATTTAAAAAAAAATCTAAAATACTATATAAAAAAAAAAGAAGTTAAAAAGCTAAAATTTAAATACAATAATTAAATCAAACTACAAATTGCAAATCATAAATGTAAATTTAAAACTACAAATTGTAATAAATTTAAATTTACAGCACCAAAATATTGAATAATGTCATAGATTTCATTCAAATGTGAAATAACCACAATGTCCCACATCAATCTTAGACAGTCCATGCATTTAAGTCGATGACTCGATAATGATTTCCAATTTTTCTGTATGAAGTTTTAACTTTTATTGATCAGATGCATTAACTTTTCTTTAGTAATTTAACTATAGACTTATAAACCATCAGTCAAGTGATCTTCTACCTCTAACTCTGACAAGTTTTGCATGATGGTAATCATCCCATGGTGAGTCGGTCTCAGGCTCTCAGTCATCCACAATTAATCTGGAGCTCACAACTAAATCTATAAAATCATATAAATTATAAATTAAATAATGAAAATATTAAAATTATGTAAATGATAATTTAAAATCATAAGAATGAGATGGTGTAGTATCCATAATTTGATCAAATAATTTGAAACAATTAACAAACAACTGTAATTTTAAATGTTATGATAATTATCTATAAATTTGAAACACATTGAAAATGAAAAAACTTATGTATCTAGTCGTGTTTGTGGTTTAAAAAAAAAAAAATGAACGTCTGCTCTAGCCACACTTGAATGAAGGCTCAGGCAAATAATATGTGTGATGTTCGCTTGAGCCAAACTCGATCGAAGGCTCTTGTTCATATATATGTGTGATGTTCGCTTGAGCCACACTCTAGCCATAGTCGAGCGAGCCTCACTTAGAACAAAAAATTTGATTTTTATAAAATTTAAATCTCTTAATTCTTAAATTTCACATTTTACAAGTACACTGAGAAACAATAAATGTATTAGAGGAGGAATAATTATTCTTCCAATTACTCCAGTCACAGCAGAGTAACAGACGGCATACAACGTTCAGAGGTAAATTTCTTTGTGCGAAAGTTGATGACTTGTTGTGTATTGAAAGTTGAAACTTTAAAATAAAGGGGAAGAAAGAGGTCTTGCACTTTAGATCTCCTTTCCTTCACGAAACGAAGTCATTTTGTTCATGTATTTTTTTTTTTAAATGTTCAGACTTTGGAGTTTTGCGATAGAGCGGCTCTGACTCTGATTTTAACTATAAATTCTGCAAACTCAGACTCCGTTGGAATTGGAGCCTCGTCGAGCTCGGATGGAAGTCGAAGGGGGGAATTTTTGCCCACCCTAGCAGCAAATACCAAAACCATACGAAATGCAGATAAGACGGCCACTCTGAAGTTGTTACATTGCTGCTAAATCTAAGAGAAATTTCTATTTGTTTCAGTTTAATCGCGACCTATTCGGTTTTTATCTCTTAATATTTATAAAATAATTTTTTAAGAATATTGTTTTCGTCATTTAAATTTTAAAAACCACGTACAATTTTTTTTTGTAAACAAATATTCCTTAAACTACCATCTGAACGATCAATTATGTAAACTATTTTAAAAAATTACAAGGTGCCTCCTTTATAAAATACTTGATATGAACGCTTTCGTTAAAATAAAAAATAATAATTAAAAACTCGTTAAAATAATTTTTTTTTTAAATGTACAATAAATATTTTGCCAATTTTTGAAAACTCTTATGGTAATTATCATAATTGATAAATTGGAAGTAAACAAATGTTACATGCGGCATATTATTTCACTAGTATCTTACTTTGTTAATGAGAAAAATTATTTTAATAATTAATAAATAATTTCTATATGATGGAATGAATCCGACAACCATATATTATCTCCTAAGATCTGGATTTAAATGTTCCGTGGATCGAGAAAAACCAAGGTCGTTTTTGTAATTGTGATATTATAAAGCGGAAAAGAGCGACGAGTCACGCAGCAAACATGACTCTTTATGTATCTGCCACGCCGAGGTGCAGAAAGCCAGAGAATCAAATCATCACAACCCCACCCAGCATCAAATAATCGCCATCAACTAAACCATTAAATCGCCGAGTACCTTCCCTCTCCTCGTGACTCAGGAACTTTTTTCCTAGAAGTCACGTCGCAGATTGCAGTGTTTCAGTGAGTATTTCTCTACAAACATTTTTCACAAACCAAAACTCACGCTACTTTAAGCGCGTGAATAAACTCCTTCGTTGTTGAGGTCGCCTTCTACTGGTTCGTGTTCTACACTCCCATCAGTATATATTATGTTGGGAATTGAACAAATGGTGGAGGTACGGAGAGATGGTGATCTATGACACGTGGCAAACATCCGAGGAATTTTTTTGTCATAATGACCGTCGATGAAGGAGTCAGATTTCAGTTACTTTGTTCTCAACCGTCTCAAGTCGTAGAGAAAGAAAGGCACGTCGAGGAGACCATCTAACGGCCAATGAAGGCCAAGGCTTCGGAGAAACTCATCGGGGCCGTGGATCCTCATCCACTGCATGGGATGCCACGTGGAGAGGTTACACGGTGGCATGTTGTGAGACGGAAAGGATTGGGCTTTGTCTGATGTGGATGAAACGTGGGAATTTATTTTGTTGTATGTTTCGGACATTCGGTGGTAATCCAACGGCCGTGAGGGACCACCCTGTGTGAGTCGTCGATTGTGGAATGACGTGAGTTTGGAGCTCGTGTATAAATGTGATGCGAGAGAGAGAGAGAGAGAGAGAGAGAGAGAGAGAGAGGAGGTGGCAGTTTCGGGACGCATTTAAGCGCGATTTTACGGTGCAAAAGCTTCGGGTTTTCTTCCGTCTTTTTTCAGAAGCGTCCGTGAGCTTTTTGTGATTGAAGAATTGAGATTCAGAGCTCTGGTGTATGAAAGCTTCTGTTTTCTTCCGTTCTCTTTTCGGAGCCTGTGCTTGTACTTTTTGTAGAGGCGAGAACTCTGAATTTATTTACTGAACTTTTCTTTTTGGTCTAAATTTCGACTCTCCGATATGATTGTTTTTCGATTACGCGAAAGAGTGACAGTTGCTGGGGATTCAGTAGTGAAGATGGGTTTGGGACCTTTGGGTTTTGTAGCAGATTCGCGCATTAATGGTTCCTTTTATTCTAGAGTTTGAATGAGTGTGATTCATCCGGTATTCTGATTCAAGGAGTTTTCACGGGTATTTCAAAGCTTTTTCTTTTTTGTATGCCGATTTTACCTCTCTCTCTCTCTCTCTCTCAGGCCCTTTTACTGGTCTGTGGCTCGCTTTATTACGAAGAACCTGATTCTCTGAACATGATAAACGAATTACTTTTCTTCCTTTTTTAGCCATCTCTTTGATAGCTTTTTGTCTCTTCCTCTGTTTCTTTTTATTTCACCGACGCGATCCTTACGAGCACTGCTACTCTAACTCTTATGCTCACAGAGAGAGAGAGAGAGAGAGAGAGAGGGAGGGAGAGATATGCGGCAACTAAAATTGATTTTTATCTTTCTTTGGAAAACCCAAACGCCACTTTTTCAGTTTTCTTTCCGGCGAGCTTTTCGGTAAATACTAAAACCCAAAAAGAAATTCTCTCTACGCTGTTCTCATTAACCTTCTTCTAACATCTTCCTTCTGTTTTCCTTATGGACTCAGAAACGATTTTTTTTCTCCATACTCTGATGTTCACTCTGACCTTTCCCTTTTCTATTATTGTAGAAACTCAAATTCTCGAAAGTAGAATGAAGAATAATTAATCTAAAGGATCTGGAGCATTCAGCGTATCCTGTGGTTGGTTGGGCCCGATCGAGTTCTGAGCTTTCGAAGCCATTTTCAAACTCAGATGTTGGGAGGCCAGAAATGGACAAAGCTCGAGACGTGAGGCGTGGAGCCAGTCGGTTCTCTCTTGCCACGCCCAAGAAGCTCTTCTCTGGTAAATTTTACTCCCACAGAAAGATACAAAAATAAAACAAAGCTCCACCCCATTTTGTACTTGTCGTTATCTGGGCGTTCCTTGTTTCGCTTTATGATAAGGCTCGCCGATTAGAAGCGTCCCGTGTCCCTTATTATCTCCTTTCTCTTGGGCTCTTGTCGTTTATGTGTGTTTCTATTTGCGTGCGATTTTGAAGGGTCCGATGGTGTTTGTGGGAACTTCGTACATTCGGAAAGATCGAAGAAAGAGAGGCTAAGAAGATTGAGTGTTGTTGGTAGGACGAGCTCAAGCTACGAAGACTGCGAAATGGGTTGCGATCTGTCTGACAAAGAAGATGAGCTTCGCTTACAAGCACCGTCTATGAGTAATTGTTCTAGCAAGAGATTTAAGAATCCAAAAAAGGTCGACAATTTTGATGACTTTGAAGTTTTTTTTATCGTTCATGGTACATGCTTATTAATTGTTTAGTTTTTTTTTTTTTACAGTTTTTTGATGACTGCAATGGAGTCGATCATGCCTCTGTTCCGAGAAAGCTGCGTTCAGGTGCGTGCTTCGCGAATTGAAAAGGCTGGTGGATTTTTGTTTTTAGTTTTTACACAATTTTCTTCGAGTGGACTGTCCTTAATTTGATTTTTGTAGCTTCTGTAATTGCTTGTTGTGATAACCTGGAGACTCGGGTTTAATTTTAGGGTCGTTTTTCTTTGGTTCTGGGAAGTTTCTTTCGTCTTTTTTCTTTTTTTTTTCCCCCCTTTTGGTGTGTGTGTTTTTGTTGGTTCTGAGTTTGGATTTGGTCTGAAGCAAAACTGAAGCTTTTTGCTTTTTCTTTCTTTTTCTGAACCCAAGATTCTGTGTGTTCTAATTTAATTTTTAAAATATTGATGCTGCAACTTTTTTGGTGCATATGTTCTCTTAAATCTAGAACTGTGTGGTATTTGAGATTTTTGGTTCATTCTGTTCTGAGTTTCACTTTTCCTTGGGAGATACTTTTGCTTTTAGTGAATCGGAAAGCTTTTTCTGAATTAAATGTAAAATAATTGCTTGGTATATTTTGTTGGATTAATGTTTGGGAATTTTCTTTTTTAACATGTACAGCCATGAAGAAGCGTAATCACGAATCTATTTCTCCGGAATCTATTTCTCCACCTTTACCAGATTCAAAAAAGCTGAAACATACAATCAGTGGAGTCGAAGCTTCACCCATACAGAATGGTGCAAAGAAATCCAAACTCAATGTGGTTAGCTCTCTTTAGCTCTCTCCTACCAAAATACCCCCTACTTTTGCTTTTCTTCATTGTTCATTTCAACTATTGTTTTTGTAGAAACATGGAGGCTCAGACTGGTCCCCAGAACAGACTCTATCTGGGCCAATAACAAAAGATGAGGAAGAAGTAGTGGAGACCTTGTATGCATTGGCCGGAATGTTCCCGAACAATGATGCAAATGAGAAGAGTAAAATTGAAAGCAAATCCAGGGAACAAAAACCTGTGCCAGAATCAAGGGCGAGTCCAATGCCCATACAAGGTTTCTTCATTTTGCTCTTTCTACAGTATTAAGTTTTGATTTTTTTTTTCCCTTTGTTTTGGTCTGTCTGTTAAGCTGTGTAGTTTATCAGATTCTGCAGTTACAAAAGACAACTTGAGCTCAATGCCCTCGATAACAGCCAAAGTTGGTGATCCTTCAGATAGATTGCCCAAAGAAACTGGAAAAGTAGTTTTTTTGGACGAACCCAGTATTCAGGATCAACCGGATTTACCTGCTGGAGCGAAAATCCGAATGGAATTAGATTGTTCTGTTCCTAAACTGAATCTAACTAGCATGCCATTCTTAGCTAGTGGTGACAATGACAGTGAAAAGCCAATACACAATTCTGAGCTAAGCTTGGACACGGGGTGTGTTGTTTTTTCTTTTTCTTTTTAAATGATTAAGTGCTCTCTTAACTTTCCCTTTTTTTACTTTGTATGTAATTCTTTTTATATTTTTTATGATCCAGCGTATTAAATCTACCCACACAACCAGAAACCCCTCTAATTGAGAGGCAACCAGAGATGGCGTTGGGGGCAGTAACCGTAATTTTCTTATTTTCAAGTTCAGAATAAACGTTCTTTTAGTGATCTAGATCTGAATTTTATGGTTCATCTGGTTTGCTTTATAGGCCATAACCACTGCAAGTGAACTGGAACAACAAAATAGGACCAATGAGTCCAAGAAAAATGGTACACTTCTAGCTTGCTTGGAAGGTCTAATTATCATGTCTGGACTCCTGCTTCAGTTGCAAAAGTAGTTGTCTTTAATAGTGTTGGATTTGACACCATCACACTCTTTCTTTGATCAAAAGGTTTGATATTGTGGCCAGGATTGTCTTCAGTTGTCTCATATGGTGGTGGGAGTCATGGTCCTTCTTTACAGTAATTTTCTTACATTCTTGTTCTTTTTGAACCTGCCATGTATCCGTTTTCTTGTTGCTCCCATGTCCTCATGCATTTAGGTATCTCAGGTCCTCTGATGCTAGAATTCCGGGTTGGCTTGATGCTGCTATGATTGCCTCCAGACACAGGTCATCTGAAAATGGTTCTTCGAGGGGAAAGGTGAACGTTTATCTTATTCATGCTTCTTACCTGTCGTTCTCAACTTTGAAAAGCTAAGCTATGTTTCTTGAAGTGGTGTTTACTATTTCAAGCATCTGAATTGGTATGTGGTTACTACACAGGTTTCAAAAGTTACTGTTGAAAAAAATACATGGAAGAGGTGTGCTGCTCATGTTCATATAAGTCGTCTCATTCAGATCTCAAAAATGCCAGAGAGCCAGGAGAGGTTGCTGCTGCAACTTAATCAATTGAGACCAGAGGAAGGATCAAATCTAGGATTTCTTATGGCAACCAATAGATTTGATGGGGTGAGAAACAATTTAAATGGCATAATGTCTTCTGTCACTCTATGCAATTCTACCACTGAAAGAATTTCAAATGAAGCTAAAACTGATATTCTTCAGCCCCAGCGACTTCATCAAGATCAGCCCCAGGCTCCTCTGGCATCTGGGGTGTACACTCAACAGAAGCAGGTAAGCTCATATTGTATTTGTGAATAATTTCTTCCCCTACAATCTTTTGACTTCTTCCATTATTGGCAGAGTTTCGATTTCTTGTCCTTGTCAGCTGGAGATGGCGAGATAGAAGCTAAGAACCATGCTAATAGAGCTGGAAATGGGTTCGATCCTTTGCCACAACTCCAAGTTCCTTATCTTCATTGTCCTACACAACCACAGACTCGCATGCCTTTCACTATGCCTCAAACTCGCTATACCTCCTCTGCTTACCCTGATCAGCTTTCAGTAGCACCACCAGCAGCACATCAGGTTTTATTCTTGCTTCCAGGTTACATATATAAATTTGTTGTAGGATATTCTTTGGAGCCAGTTAAAAATTTGCTATGCAACTTTCTCTTTGCTCAACCTGACTAACAAATTTACCTTAGGCTTTGCTAGCTATTACAGCTGTTCCTTGTTAGGCTTGTTATGTTATCTATAGTTCTAAAACTAGATTATGCTTCATTGTCGGTCCAGCTACAGGTAGCTCCATATCTTGGTAATCCATTTCGTGGTCCTAACCCAAGTCCTATGGCCTGGACAAAACAACAGCAGCAGCAACATCAACGCCTTTGGGCTGCCCAGCTAGCAGCTCATTACAGGCCTGGCGGAACTTCAACATCCATCACCCAAGTTTCGAGCTGGCAACAGGGAAGACAAGACCTGCCTATGCTGATTCCGTTTGCCCAAACCATTACCCCACCATCCCCTTCATCCCTAGAAGTACTGGGCCCCAAGTATACTACAGTCTCTCAACAACAGCAGCACATCATGGCGATTGCAACGTCATTGCCCCCTGCCCGGGTAAAAAAACAAGACCACCTTATCCCCTCTGTCTACGAAGAGACCGGAGGTGGGTGCCATGCCACGGGTGCACTACCATTGCAATTACTCTGCAATGAGCGCCGTTGATGTGAAATGCATTGGCAGCTGTTTGGTGAGACAATGGATGGGCAACACATATTGCATTCGTTCTTTCTGTCCATTCTCGGGACTTGCTGTAGCATAATCAAGTATTTGAATATACGTACAAGACCATTCATTTCAGAAACCAAATTATCAGAAAAAGAAGAGCATTGAGGTAAGGCAGAGGAAAATTGCTGCCATGTATATGTTGAGGGAAAACCAAGACCTATCAGCTGCTGGAGAATGGAGAGACGGTAATTGAGTTTTGTTGTATAATCCTTTTACGAGCATGTCTAATCACATTGATGCCTTTACAGAGAACCGCACCAAAAAGAATGGATTGAGTTTCTTTCTATTTGCCTGTATCCCCACACAGTTGTCTTTCTTGCTTGCATCCATTCTTGTTTTGACCTTATCTGCTTTACGAGGTTTATGCTAACCGTTCAGAATAAAGAGAGGCCAAAAAGTAAGAAGGGCCAAGGAGTAGGGATTTTTAGACCAGAGCAGTCTCGAGCAACTTCTGGGGAAAGAAATGGATGTCTTTTCTTTTGGGGGTCAAGCGAAATGGAGACGTAAAAAAGAATGACCTTTGGATGTTCTTAGATCACGAATTTTTTCCATTCAAGCATGGTAGAAGTTGGAACCATGCGATTGTCACCGCTTATGCACCATCCAATGTAATTTTATAGATGTAATTTCCGCAGCAAACTAATGCATAAAGGACCCAGAACTAGAAATGTCGATTCAACACTTTTGTGTTGAGAGGTTTCCTTCTATTAAATTCATTATGATATTTCAACGTCATTGAAGTTTACTTTCTTGCACCTTATGTTCTTTCTCCTTTCTAGAGGTTGGATACTGGATGAGGACATAGCCATTCAGAGATGTTTCCTTTTATCTCTTCTTATTTTTATAACTTTTACAAATTTCTACATAAAATATCATAAATAATTTAAATTTTTTAAATAATAATAATATTAAAAAATAATATTTTACTCAACTTATATAAAATTATCTCATCTCCTTATCAAACCAACTGACAATGGTGCATCTTCTCTCTCAATACTCAAGCTAAAAAGTCTAAAAACGCCAAACTTTCAATGCCACCCTTTGTTCAATTGCATTAAATTGCGAGCGACATTGCAGATTGTGGGTCCCTGGCTTGCACGTATGTATCCCATGCAATTCTTGCCTATGCTGCCAAATTGTCTTTGACAGGTCATTCGGATTTTATGCTTTGAATGGGCTGGACTCTTTGAGACTTTTGAGGCATTGGTGGGCTGAGTTTTACCCGCTTCTAAGAAACGTATTGACAGTGACACTTCATCATCTTCGTGGGATTATTTTCTTCGGCTAACAATTCCATTGGAATTGAAGTCATTGCACGGGGTAGCACATTCAAACATTTGGCAACGCAACCGGTTGGTACTACCAAACATGTAAGATGGAATTTGTCAAAGTTGAAAATTGTGGTCAGAATCAAACCAGCTTTGTCATAGATTTGGTTTGCCTTCTTTTTATGCTTTTACACTATTGCTGTCCAATAATAGCATTAGTATTTGAATTGTCAAGATTTACTCGAGTGTTTCCCTCAAAAATAAATATATAAATAAATACCATTTTTCAAAAGTATGTATGCATCATTATCTAATCTTAATGAAAAACTCTATTTGCAGTCGGTTTGCGCAGTCGGTATACAGTCGTCTGACAATACTGGACCCACTAGTTTCTTCCTCCCACTTTCTTCTCTCTCTTTCTCTCCGCTTCTTTTTTCATCTGCCCACTTTCTTCCTCTTTCTCTCTCTCTACTTTAAACCTCCACTTTCGAGTCATCTTCTTCGCCCTCTGCTGCTTCATGGGCTTTCTTCGAGAAATGGAGAGGAATGGTACTTGGTATCAACCAAGTTCGGAATCCCTTCAATATAACGAACACTCTTGCCTCAAAGTTCCGAGACTAGGTTACTCTCCTCCCCTTGAAAGATCTCAGATTTGCTGAAACAACTATGACAGGGAACACGTGGTTGGAACATGCAGCATCGCCTCATGGAGCTCAGCTAACAAATATGCTCTTCATGGATAGAAGTAGCAGCATAATGGAGTTTTTCCCCAAAGGATGGTTGGAACACGCAGGCATAGGCTAGTATGCACATCACTGGATGGTAGATCTATCTGGGATGAAACACCAGGGTGCCTGGTGGGAACCAAAAGGCGAAAAGCAATGCCCATTTCCCCAACAAGGTCCGGCTGCTTTGACTTCTACAAAAATGGCCAAGTTGGTCAAAACGAAACCTTCTTTGCAGAGTGGACAAGAACCGTACTCAAACAAGTCAGACTAAAGCAAGTTGGATCAAGCCAACAAGATTGCACAACTGAAATCAAGCGCTTGTCTTTGCTAGTTTTCATTTCCCATCTTACAGACTTGAAGAGTACTCAAGGTTTCTTTTGATTTAGAGATCAAGCGATTCCTTCTATGAGAATGATAAAAATAATTTTTCAACATTAGACACAACCGAGAAAAAGTAGAGTAAATTTTACCAATAAAAGATAATTTGTTATCAGCTGCCATTGCACAACTAAAGAGAGACGCTTACAAATGGATAAGTGAACGCTTTCTTTTATATGAAGACCATGTCTCAAAAAACCAGGCACACGGCAAACTACCATCAAATTCAATAAGAACTAATATAACCTCTCTTTTTTTTACATCTAAAAGTAGTGTTCTAAAAAACAATTAAAAGATGTCAGGCCTCTCAAGTCCCAAGACCATGTCAAAAGGCTTTACAACGGAACTAGCGTATAAACCCTTCATTGGAAGTTCTTTGATGGGGAAATTCCACACAGGACCGCTGATCCTCATTTTCTGGACATCTTGGACCAGAGGTAAACCACGAAGAAGCAAATTAGAGCAAAAACAACCACATGAACAATATGATTTCCACCATTCTGGATGATGCTTTTGTTCAGTCTCCTCAGATTGTTCTTGACCCCTGCTTGCGCTTTAATTACTATCAATTGCTGCAATGGACCAGATTAAGGAATGACTCGAAAGACAGGGAACAAGAATGGCCTCGTTTGGTTGAGAGAGAATGCTACGAGAGAAAAGATATTCGAGAGGAGGGAGGGAGAGAGAGAGTGGGTGAGTGCAGAAGAAAAGACCGTGTAAATGGGACCAGCCGTATTATTTTATTTAATTTTAGAAGCCGTTTGCACGCCGCTTGCAAACGGCGACTGTACGTAGCAGTTCTGAATCTTAATAGAGTAAGACTTTTAGGTTCGAATCTTATTAAAACTGGACCGTTTGATAAGAAACCCGTATCTCATAACATGACATAAGAGATATGCATCCATTATCCAACGTATTTAGTTCTAATAAAAGCATAACACAGACCCAATCTATTTTTTTTAGATTTCATTTAAATATCCGTTCTTTATTTTAATTTTTTGTTACTAACTTTCAAAAAATCCATATCCCAATAGTCTTATATTCCATTTAAATATAAAACTCCTAAAAAATTATTGGCCTTGGCCACAATTGTAACTTGTAAGTTATGTTTGGAGGAGAGCAACCGTAGCAAACTGAAAAACTATTGCAGGGATGGCTACTCAAATTAGGGCGATAATGGAAAATACTGGGGCCACATAGAGGTGGTTCCGATATATTTTATTTATTTATTTTTAAACTTAATAATAAAAAAATTATTTTTTTTAATGATGTTATGATTTTTTTTAAAAATATTTAATGATATAAAAAAATCATGAAAAAAGAAGTGAAATGGCTTTTTCGGAAGAATCTCTTGGGAGTACACCCTTAAACATTTTGAAAGGATCGGTGGGTGTAGTATTTGGGTTGGTGATATCACGTGTTAATATTTTGGCCTCGTGGTTATCTCCTCTGATCCAACGGGGGCCCCGTTCTTTGTAGCATCTTGCCCAATTTCTCTTCTTCTTTATTTATTTATTATTTTTTAATACAAGTTTCAGTCCATTTTTTTAGCAGATTTGTTACCCTTTTACGACTATAAAAATAAAGGACTTTCTACACATCACGCCACTTGTCAGTCAATATACAACTAGCTCGCAACTGAGAGGAATCAACCTTGCGAAGGGATTGCGTCCTTGAAAGTACACAACAATCGGGACAGCAAACGTACACAGCCACGTTCATGTATATTGGCCCTTATTGATTGAATATGAATACAATCACACATATAGTAATAAACAACGGGAATCGAGGGAAGGTGGGCAAACGCGTTGAGGCGCTGAAAAACGAACACTTAAATTTCGTTCAATTTTCTGATATTACAAGATGAATTTCGCAGCAAGAATTTTGTAAGCAAACTACGGCAAAACCGATGACCACAAGAAAGGAGCAATAAGTTGCAACTCCTAACACACTCGTAATAATCTCACTCTAACTTTTCCAGTTCCCCCATTCTCTCAATAATAGCCTGCAAGGTAAAGCAAAAATCAGCAATATGGGCAAAATTTGTTGGCAATATGTCATGCTGGTTCAGATTTAACCTATTTATTCATGCAATACTCACTGTATTCATTGAATGAATATTCACTTCACATTCGGTTAGTGTTGCACAATAGATATCTTAAAGAACAATCAATACTGGTTGCTTCTAAGTTGTAACAAATAAATTTTTTATTTTTTATTTATTGGCACCGGGTGTCCGAAAACAGTGTCCTGACTAAATCCCGGGCCCTAGGCAAGGAAAGTTGTAACAAATAAATAGATCACGTTAAACAGGGATACAACTATCATACTAAGGTTGGTGCTGTTGTGGTGCATGATAAACCATATTCTATTATCAATATATATGAGAAGGAAAGGCCAATAGCCTAAGTGTATAGTAGCACCACCACCTGCCCCAAGTATAAGGAGGTGTGGCAGAACTGGGGGCCGTCCCCAACTCATAACTGTATCCCCTAAAAGAATCACATAGGAAAAAAATGCGTGAGAAAAAGGCAAACAAGCTTCAGTATGGCATACTCCAGATGCAGGTGAGGAAAAGCACTTAGTAAAATGCACACCTTTTTGCTTGTTTCTTGGAGCTCTCCAGCAAGAATGAATTCATCAAGTATAAGATATACCTAATAAAAAGAAAAAAAGAAAGAGCGAGAGGATATAAAATGATCAGACCAATATCTTCAAAAAACACACACGTGTAGAAGGGTTGGATTCGAAAATATCAAAAAAATTTTTAGATCAAGCAATATACTCTATGATCTAGGTCCATAATACTTTCCACAGGAGTCAAATAAGACTTAAAGATAGTATATGCTATCATGCATGCTCAACCTAAACAAGGGCGGGAAGTTGGGAATGCATATGCATTGTGCAGCACGACTAGTCTAACACAAAGGAAATTGGAGATTGTACTGCATAGTATAATGTACAAGGGCACCAAAGAAATTTCAGGTATGATTTCCACCAAAATCAAATCCAAAATCATATGAATGATAGGGTGGCTCTTCACTTTCCACACAAGTTCAATCAGAAACATTATCCAAATAAAATACATGGGACCTATGCATTCATTAATTCATGATGCTGCCATATGAACAAGGAAAGCAATTAACATCAGGAAACATTAGATAAGAGGCAAACCTTGTGAAAGTTGAAAACCAAATCTAACTCGCACACATTGCTGAAGAAATGATCCAATATCTCCACAAATAAATGAATGCACTCCAAATAGGCCAACTCATTGTCAGTAATGTCAACACAGAGTGAGAAAAATAACCCCGCATATCGCCTATAGATTACTTTGTGTGTGCGGAACTGAAACAAGCATTATAATCAGGTATTCAGTGAATAAAAACATCAGGAAACATTAGATGTAGCAATAATACATAACACATTAACTACAAAGGCAGGCTATAGAAAATGTAAAACCCTGGAAAACTTTAAAAAAAAAAAAAAAAAAAATTATAGCCAAATTGATGCATTGCTAATAATTATCACAAAGACTTGCATCACGCACAAAGCTGATCAAACCAAGCCAGACTGTTGATAATTTTCAGTCAGCAGATTTAACCTAACCCTAGCTTGGAGATTAAGCTTAGTAGCCAGTTCAATAGAGAGTAAGCTTTCTTTTCTAGGCAACAAATACAAGACACGTAAAATCATTTCCCATACATATTCCAACAAATTGTGAGCCCAATTATCGTAAAAAAATAAATGCAGAATATAAATAGATCAAAATAAAGAAATCCGACCTCGACGAAATTTGTGAACTTGGGATCTCTGTTTACCACCAATCGATGGACCTACAAAACCACCAAATACACACCTAGAAAATTGCCTACCAAAACAACACCGTCATAAAATTCAAAGCAAAAAAGAAGAGGATCATACCTCGTATTCGACCTTGTGCTTCTCGGAATCTTCGAGAGGAACGTAGTACTTGGCAAGACGGGTCTTTCCCTGCCTGTTCTGTAATAGTATGAACCGGATCTGCCAAATCAAAGAGTTAAAGAAATGGTCAAGAACATATGAACCGATTCATAATCAAAACCTAATTGAAAATGAATTTGACTTGATTGGAATACCATTGTTGCTAAAAAATAAAAGGGGAATTAAGCAGAGAGCAACTGGAAGTTCAAATATTTATTTAGAGAGAGCGAAAATCTAGCCTAGGGCACAATTTCCTTTTTCAATGCCGTCGCAGGATAAAGTCTTAGAAAGAGACGAGGGATTAAAGATATTGAAATCCAACGCGTGTACAAGTCACAGGCAACAAAATAAATAAATAAATAATTTTAAATGATATATTAATAAAAGATAACATTTCACTAAAATAAATTTTTATAATTTATTAAATCTATTTTAAAATAAAAATAATTTTATAATCTTATATATCACATTAACTACTAAAATATTTCTGTATTTTATATAATATAATTTTAATTTACAAGAAAAAAATTAAATTTATATCCTACATGACATTTTGAAAAGAGGTGTGTTATGTTATAATTGGATGCCAATAACCGCATGTGTTATTTAAGATTCTCTAAAGTTGCCGAGGAAACAAAAAAAAAAAAAAAGGATTCTCTAAAGAAAAAATCTATACAATCTTTACGCGCCGTAATTTTCTTTTACTTATTATTATTATTATTTCATCAAATATTTAATATATGAATAATTAATAGAAAAATTGAATTAATTTTTAAAAACTAAACTCAAAAAAGAATTTTAAAAACATATTTAAAAATTTAAAAAATATGGTGTGTGGAGGTTGTGTAGCATTATTCTTCTCTAAAATAATATATATATGATAAAATGTTATGCAATTGCTTACCCAAAAACAAAATTGTAATTAGAAGTTAGGCAGAGGGAATGTGTAGTTGTGTACTTTAAAGAAATTATATTAGCTCATCAAAAAAATAATAAAAAAAGAAATTTTCTAGGCATTTTTCTCATGAAAAACTTGCGTTTTCCTTATTTGGTTACACAAAATTAAATTATTTCATCTCATATAATTATTACAATTTTACTAAAATCTCACATAAAATATAATAAACAATTCAACTTTTTTAAATTCTAAAATATAAATTATATTATAATAATATTTTATTTAACTTTCAACAAAACATTTCATTTCATCTAACTGCGCAATCAAACCAGGCAGAAATCTTTTGAAAGTCATTCGAATGGCATCTTCTGAAAGGAGTACGATTGGATCACCTATAAAAATAAATCCAAGAATGATTGAATACAGACCTTGACCATAATTGTTGAACAGATAGATAATGTTTCCTGCATTAAAAAATGCACAAAATTTCACCATATATTTCGACGGTGCACATAAGTTCCAGAGATCACGGCTAAACTACAATCTGGAAGCGTAATTTATCGGCTCGCATCGTGTTCTTTGCTCTTATTCTTAAACCAATGCCAAATCAAATTACAATACAAAACCAAAGTGCTCTGCTTTCTGACTTGAAGATAAATTGCGCGGCAACATATTGCTTGGTGTGATCAGGATGTTACTAGTTTCCTACAAGTCGTGACCGTACATCGAGTTGGCTGCTGCCAAGAGAGCAGCTCCTATACCAGACCCATCTTTAGTGTGTTCTATAACCACATTCTTTGATAATTCCGACCCTAGAAGCTCTGTAACCGCATCCTGCAGGTATCTTCTGTACTGGGGGTAATGTTCATACAAGCCTCCATCCATAGCCACCACTGTCCTCTTCCCAAATATCAGACCTTTTGAATCCTCCTCCATCTTTTGCAGGATTCCCACAATTCCTGCACCAGCTAAGCGGCCACCTCTTTTCACTATAGTGTCGCAAACCTCCACGACAATCTTCCTTGCACTTACGTTGCTCTCGACCTACTCCCAAGATTAAAAAAAGAAAACAAGATCAAAGAAATCAATCCTTCGGTAAAAGAAATCATAGAAAACTTCAAGGGCACTCCAAAAAACTATTCAAACATATTGCAGATATATATATATATATCTTACTATTGTGGTTGTTATCATCATTATATTTATGGTCCAAAGGAAGTGTCACAAATGTTGTCTCTTTCATTCAACAAAAAAAATGCTTTTCTGCCTTAACGTGATACATAGAAGTAGGCAAAACTGTTGTTTGGAAAACAATATGAACTGTTGGTTTGTGAGGGAGGAAACAAATTTTTCTGATATCAAGTGCGTTGCATTCCCACACTCAAAAATTGATTAAAATATTTCGAGTTACCAAGATGCCTTCCATAAATATTCACAACTAAGCTTGAGTTCCCAAGTTATTCCCAGTGCATGGTTCCCAAACCTCCGATTCACCAACACAATATAAGAGGATGAATTTTAAAAGGGTGAGACAATGCAAGGAGCTTACCGAAGCTAAGTCATGGAGAATTGAGCCAACAACTTTAAGATCGTCAGAGTCATCCTGCTGCATAGCACAAACATCTGGGGTCCTGCAAAATTAGTTCAGAAGACACTAGTATGGTAAGAATGCCAATTATAATTAACCGAGATTAGCATCAGAGAATAGAGGGATAATCCCGAAGGGAGAGTGAAAGCCAACTCTATACCCTGCTCCCATACTAGAATAACTAGACAGTATTTTTGGATTTGAAATGAAGATGCAAGGACACAGGACCAGAAAAGATTCAGATGGAGACAATATGATGGAAGAGCAGTCTTTCCCACGAGAGTAAATTCACACCCTTCATGAAGCAGTTCAAAATAATCAGTACTTGAAGTTTCATACAATCAGCTGTAGATTTTACGTTTATTCAAATAGATTTCCTTCTAACAATTCCTAATAAACAGATTTCCTTCTGTCCTTTAATTTCATTGTACATCAGAACAGCGTGACAACGATGTGGATAGAGAGAGAGCATTATTTCATAAAAGGGCTATTTTCCCATTACTGATCGGAGATTTATTCAAATCACCACAAATGTCTTTGTTATAGATATGAGACCCAAAAAGTGGGGAAAAAATAGATCCCAAGGTCAAATACAGACGGCAACAGCACAGATAGCATGCTAATTAAGTGTAGTCCCAACTTCTACCAAATAGCAACAAGATTGATATAGATCTACAAATTTGACTGCAAGGCAAATTGTATGCTAAAGAAAACTTCAGGTTACCGGAGTAGAAATGGTGTGGACAGTTTTTCTGGAAAAGAATCACCAAACAGAGCTCCTTCTTCAGCCATTTTCAGTAGCACTCTTCTTACAATTTCACCAAGATACATTCCAGAGATTGTCTTCTCAAAGATCTGTTGATGACATATGATCCACAGTTGATAACTTCTGTAGTCTGAACCAACAAAAGTAAATTAACACTGATGACAAAACCCCGAGCTTACCTGCTCGCCAGGATTAATAGTTGCAGCATCCATATCTCTATCAAAAACAGTTAAAGGAAGACCTTTTGAGAATGCTCCCCACTCAGTATTTATAATCTGCATCAACGAATCTTTTTCTAAAATTAAGGATTAAAATCTGAACTACGAGTATTAGAAAAGCACTAAAGAGAGAGA
>QEOT01008905.1:10731-43577 GCA_003123785.1 Pterocarya stenoptera | reverse complement strand
TTTTTTTTTTTTAATGTGGTCGCTAGCTAGCCTTGACTTCAACGCATGCACCATGAGTTGGCAGTCTCCGACTCTTCCACGTTAATTTTACCGCACAAGTCAATGATGACAACAACGCGCAAACCACCCTCTCCCTCCCTCTTTGGCTGCAATCTCTTATAAACATCAGTCTCACTTGTTAATCCTCAATTTGAGTGCCTAAACCGACGTACACTTCACATGGCAGCCCCAACAAGTTTCCTGATGCTATATTTTGTGTGCCGGTTTAGCATTGCCTTGGCAGCAACTCCCAACATTACCGCGGATCAATCTGCTCTTCTTGCCTTGAAAGCTCATATTTCTTTTGATCCCCAAAATCATTTGACAAAAAACTGGTCTACTGATACTTCCGTTTGCAATTGGGTAGGTGTCATCTGTGGTTCTAGGCATAACCGAGTCATGGTCTTAAACCTTTCTTTCATGGGCCTTGTAGGTACCATACCTCCGCATATTGGAAACCTTTCATTTCTTGTGAGCCTAAGTATCAAAAACAATAGTTTCCATGGCTCAATGCCAATTGAGTTGTCTCATCTTACTCGGTTGAAATTCTTTTACTTTGGATACAATGAATTCAATGGAGCAATTCCATCACAGACGAGATCGCTAACTAAACTTAGAAAATTGTATCTTAACGATAACAATTTCTAGGTACTATTCCGCCATCTCTGTCTAACACATCTTCATTGCAAGCTATTAGTCTTGGATACAATCAGCTTTCGGGCACCATACCTTCCTCTATCTTCAAGATATCTACCTTGCAAGAAATTTATCTTGGAGTGAACAAGCTTTCAGGACCAATGCCCTCCATTTTCTTCAACATAACTTCACTACAAATCATTGAACTTGGCGAGAATATGCTATATGGTGGACTATCTACATATATGTTTGATCATCTTCCCAATCTTCAGTATCTTTCTATTTATCGTAATCAATTGTCAGGTGAACTCCCGAAAATAGGGAATTCAACTATGCTTACAGAGCTATACCTTGATGACAACAACTTTGAAGGTATGTTTAGTCGGCTATCAACCTCCAATATATAGTTATCCTTTTTGTTCAAATACAAACATTAGCAAATTCTATATTTATTGACTAATAAATTTACAGGAAGACTACCCCCAGAAATAGGAAACTTAACCATGCTTACGGAGTTATTCCTTGCCTACAACAACTTTGAAGGTATTCTTAGTATTATTTGAAACAATTTACATAGATCATAAGGCTATTGATCATTTAGTAGACATGTTTTCTAGTCGTACATAGATAAGGTTATATAGTCTTATATGAGTCAATTACATCGATACCATTATTCATGATTTAGTATACATGTTCTATGATCATCTCTGATTGAACAATTAGTTTCAATTTGAAGTACAAAATACTTAGTTCAAAATATATTGAAACTAGAAGATTTCAACAAGTCTAGTAACAAAATTGCAAGCGGACTCAGAAACATTCATAACTATTTGTGACACCTCCATGGTATAATTTGAACTGGGAGAGGAGCCAGAATTCAACCTGAAATGTGCCAGCCCAGCCCCATGCATGATATTTGAGGTCATGGTTATTTTCTTACTGCTAATGAGTATTCTAGGTTCATTATATCTTCTTTATCATCTTGAATAGAAAATACCATTGACTATTCATATTGTGACAGGTTTAATACCATATCAAATTGGTAATGTGCAAAATCTAGACGTTTTCAATATTGGAGGCAATGGTTTTTTTGGCACAATTCCATTTGGGATCTTCAATATCTCAACAATAAGAAAGATTGGAATGGTGTTAAATAACCTATCAGGCCATCTTCCATCAAATATGGGCCTCTTCCTTCCAAATCTTCAACGACTTTTTCTTCGGGGAAAAAAATTGAGCGGAACAATTCCCAACTCTATCTCTAATGCTTCACAATTCGCTCACCTAGACTTATCTTTGAACCCATTCTTGGGCATAATTCCAAAATCGCTTGGAAATTTAAGATTCCTCCAGGTGCTCAACCTAGAATTCAATGATTTGACAGTTGAATCTCCAAAATTCAGTATTTTCTCCTATTTGTCCAATTGTATAAATCTCGTTTATTTAGCTTTGAGCAAAAATCACTTGAATGGCTACCTTCCCAAGTCCATTGGAAACCTCTCTCTTTCTCTTCAAACACTTCGCCTATATGATTGCAAACTTAAGGGTAGCATTCCAATAGAGATGGGGAATTTAAGTGGTTTGACTACGTTGACCTTATCCAACAACGAATTGTGAGGGCTTGTTCCAATCACAATAGAAAGTTTGTGCATGCTTCAAAGTTTGCGCCTTAATGGTAATAGACTAAAAGGGACCATACCACCAAAACTATGTTATCTAAGGAGCTTGTTTGAATTATCCTTAGTTGGTAACGATCTATCTGGACACATTCCTAGATGCATAGATAATATGACTTTGCTAATAGCTCTCTACTTAGGCTTCAATCAATTAACTTTTGTGATTCCATTGAGCTTGTGGAGGCTTACAGATCTCCTGGAGGTTGACTTCTCATCCAATTCTTTAAGTGGCTCTCTTTCATCTAAGATTGAGAAAATGAAGGTCTTGAGGATATTGAATTTGTCAAGAAATCAACTATCAGATGATATCCCCAAAACAATTGGTGATCTCAAAGATTTGACTAATCTCTCATTGGCAATAAATCGACTACAAGGCTCAATTCCTACATCTTTTGGTGAATTGGTAAGCTTGGAGTTCTTGGATCTTTCCGATAACAATTTATCTGGAGAGATTCCCAAGTCCTTAGAAGGACCCCATTACCTCAAATATCTAAATCTCTCATTCAATAAACTACAAGGAGAAATTCCAACAAGTGGACTATTTATAAACTTGTCAGCTGCATCATTTTAGTCAAACAACGCACTTTGTGGTGCAACTAGATTGAAAGTTCCCCCATGTAAAGAAGGTGATCCTCGCAAAAAGAAAACAACATGGCCACATATGCTAAGGTATGTATTGCCAGCAATTTGGTTTATAATGCTTGCAATGACTCTTACATTTGCTTGGAAAAGATGGAAAAAGAGAAATCCAAAATCTCCTGCCCAAGTAGACTTGTACCCTCTACTTACATGGAGAAGAGTTTCTCACCAACAACTTGTACAAGCAACGAATGGATTTAGCTCTAATAATTTAGTTGGTGAAGGAAGTTTTGGGTCTGTATACCAAGGAACACTTTCAGATGGGATGAATATTGCAATCAAAATTATGAATTTGCAAGTGAAAGGGGCATTCAAAAGTTTTGATTCAGAGTGTGAGGTGCTATGAAATATTCGTCAACAAAATCTTGTCAAAATCATCACCATTTGTAGCAATATTGACTTCAAAGCCCTTGTATTGGAATACATGCCTAATGGAAACTTAGAGAAATGGTTGCACTCTCAAGATCACTATCTGAATATCTTACAAAAGCTAAATATCATGATTGATATCGCATCAACATTAGAAGACCTTCATCATGATTATTCAACAGCAATTATTCATTATGATCTGTAATCTAGCAATGTATTATTAGATGAAGAAATGGTTGCCCATGTTGGCGATTTTGGCATGGCCAAACTCTTAGATGATAGGGACTCTATGATGCAGACCATGACTCTTGCTACTTTCGAGTACATGGCACCAAGTAAATTTTCAAACTTTTCCATTTCAGATTGCATGTTCATCCTTCTACTCATTCACATGCAATTAAATATCTTTTGAGTCCAGAGCAATATAAATATATATATTCAGTTTGATCTACAAGTAGTTTCTTTCAGATTTGTTTGTTCACTATTATAAAATAAGAAAGTATATATGATGAGTTAGAATGTTATCCACAGAGTATGGACTAGAAGGAGTTGTTTCTACAAGAGGCGATGTGTATAGTTATGGTATTCTACTAATGGAAACTTTCACAAGAAAGAAGCCTACGGATGGCATGTTTATTGGAGAAATGACCTTGAAACATCGGGTAGATGAATCACTGCTCACTTCAATACTAGATATTGTTGATGCCAATTTGTTGAGAAATGAAAAAGAACATGCTACCATGGAGGACTGCATATCTTCTGTTATGAGATTGGCTTTGGATTGTTGTGCAGAGTCACCTACACAAAGAATTGACATAAAAAATGTTTCAGCGACACTCAATAAGGTCAGATTAAAGTTTGTACTAGATAGTAAAAGAAGCTAAGTTGAGTGTCAAGTTTGCTTACAACTCCCTCATGTTTGTGCCTCTTATGTTTGGGATTTAGGCGTTATGCTTCATTGTTTTTAGAACAAATTACAATTTACACCTTAAACTATTAGTTCATTTGCAATATTATCGTGGAACTATCTAAGTTGTCATTTTGTCCCCAAATTACAACTTTTTCTGTCAATTAATGTTATGAATGTATTGTGTCATCTATTTCTCAAATATCTAGATGCTAGAAAAATTAGATCAGAATATACAAAGGAAGTGATATTATCTTGTCAGCAAATCTCAGATATAGTGACGTTGTTCCACAAACTTCTCCATCGTAGTTGTTCGCCTGAAATCATCATCGTCAATGATGGAACGTGTCACGTGGTAAAACCAAAACAACAATCACATATTCCACCGCTTAAATGTCAAGATTAGAGAGAAACACACATTTGAGAGAGAGATTCTATTTGTACCAATCATCTAAAGGGAGGGGGGCTATATATAGCCCCTCCATTTACACTAGGCAACCAAGTCTTAAAATTGGGACAAACCCAAAAATTGTAATTTTTCCTCTATCAATGGAGGTCTCACATGGCCTTAAGCCTCATATCTTCACTATGCTGATGTTTGGCACTGGGGTTAGGTCCGAAACAGTCATTTATCCTTCCATAAAGCTAGTTTACACATAAATTAACCTCATACATACACAGTCGTCCCATGTGATGGACATACATTTGTGCACAATAAAGCTACTTTAAACATAATTTCGGCTTCTTCATTATCATTAACCTGAAACGCCGACCTCTCATTAATAAGCTTCATGTTTCTTGCTAGCTAGTTTGTTGCAAACGACAAGCCAACTGGCAAATGAACCTTTCTATTACAATAATGTAAATTATGTTACTAGCAATAGTTGAAGCATGGGCAATACATGCGATATTTTGGATCAAACTGGATAAAAAGTCGTACTCATCTAAAACATAAATAAAGTAGACACTTAGGCCTAGTTTGGACACTTATAATATTTCAAAATATATGTAAATAGTAGTAAAATTATATATGAATTGTAACAAAATAGTTTGAGTTAAGATGTTTTATTGAGTTTTGAGAAAAGAGAGGAAAAAAATTGAACAAAAATATTATTTGAATATAGTTTTTTAATATTATTATTATTTTGAAATTTGAAAAAGCAATATTTCTTTTTATATTTTGTTTGGAAGTTTGTGAAAATTGTAATTATTAGATAATGATTAGATGAAAAATTTTAAAATTTAAAATTGAAAACTGTTTTGCATTTGAGTGATGTTTGAGAGGAAATATATGAAAATATTTGAGAATGCATGTATTCCCAAACTAGCTCTTAGCATAGTCTTATTAGCGAGGGATTTTTCCCAATGCCACCCTTACACATTTATATAGTCTTTGGTAAACTAGTTTGGATCATTTGTTTTGTTACCGAGTTTTTTTATAATGAAAAATGCTTGATGTATAAAAAAATCTTATAAAACATATAAAAGTTTATGAAATGAAATAGTTTATATAATACGTTATATTATAAAATATTTTGTATTGTAAAATAGACATGATGTATCACATTAAACCAGATAAACGAATTTCTTTATAGATCTAACACTCCTGGTATTATACCATCCATCTTGTAGTTGTCTCCTTCATGTAGCAGTCGTAGTAGTCTAGCGTTGCTCTATTTAGTTTGGGTGTCAAGGTATTCTGAGAATACTTTACTACTATTTATTATTTTATTATTATTTCACATACTTTTTACTATTATTCACTATTATTCAGTATTCTATCATTACTTTTTTATTATTATTTACAGAATACCTCAAAATTCCTCACTGCTCAAACGAAACTATCCTCTTCTTTTTCATTTTTATGGTCTTTTTCCTTTAAGAAGAATAGAAGGTGTTTTCTCCTTTCATTGGTTGGGCTTTATTACACTTATCTAGGCTTCAAGAATCTCGCATTGGGTTGTGGTCATTATTTGGCTCAATCCATCCTCACCTACTTTTAAACCAAATAAAAAGCATGACGAAACTGAAGAATAATTATAGCTTCTTAGTTCCAAAGCAAAGTAATGTCTTATTAAAAGCAATTATTCATTGTGATCTAAAACCTAGCAATGTCTTATTAGATGAAGAAATGGTTGCACATGTTGCCAATTTTGGCATGGCCAAACTCTTAGATGATAAGGACGTTATGATGCACACCATGACTCTTACTACTTTCGGGTACATGGCACCAGGTATATTTTCAAACTTTTCCATTTCAAATTGCATGTTCATCCTTTTACTCATTCACATGCAATTAAATATCTTTTGTGTCCAGTGCAAAATATAAATATATATATTGAGTTTTGATCTACAAGTACTAGTTTTTTTCAAATTTGTTTGTTCACTATTATAAAATAACAAAGTATATATGATAAGTTAATGTTATCCACAAAGTATGGTTTACAAGGATTTGTTTCTACAAGAGACGATGTGTATAGTTATGACATTCTACTAATGGAAACTTTCACAAGAAAGAAGCCTACGGATGGCATGTTTATTGGAGAAATGACCTTGAAACACTGGGTTGATGAATCACTGCTCACTTCAATACTTGATATTGTTGATGCCAATTTGTTGACAAATGAAAACAAACATGCTGCCATGGAGGACTGCATATCTTCAATTATGAGATTGGCTTTGGATTGTTGTGCAGATTCACCTGCACAAAAAATTGACATAAAAAATGTTTCAGCCACACTCAATAAGCTCAAATCAAAGTTTGTTCTAAATAGTAGAACAAACTAACTTTGAGTGTCAAGTTTGCTTACAACTCCCCATTGTTTCTTCCTATTATGTTTGGGATTTAGGCGTTATGCTACATTAATTTTAGACAAAATTACAATTTACATCTTAAACTATTAGTTCTTTTGCAATATTATCGTGGAACTATCCAAGTTATCATTTTATCCCCAAAATATAACTTTTCTGTCAATTAATGTTATTATTATTTTTTATTAAGTTATCATTTTTTTGTTACTGAGTTTTTTTATTAGGAAAAATGCTTGATTTATAAAACAAAATCTTATAAAAAATATAAAAGTTTATAAAATGAAATAGTTTATATAATACGTTATATTATAAATATTTTGTATTATAAAATAGATATGGCGTATCACATTAAACCAGATAAATGAATTTCTTCATAGATCTAACACTTCTCGTATTATACCCTCCATCTTGTAGTTGTGTCTCTTTCATCTAGCAGTCTCAGTAGTCTAGCGTTGCTGGGTATTTAGTTTGGGTGTCAAGGTAATCTCAAGTATTGGAATACTTTACTATTATTCATTATTTTATTATTATTTGTTACATACTTTTTACTACTATTCAGTATTCTATTATTATTTTTTTATTACTTTTTTATTATTATTTACATAATACCTCAGAATTCTTCATTGCCCAAACGCAACCTAAATCCTCTACGTTCTAACTTTTGTGGTCTTTTTCCTTTAAGAAGAATAGAAGATGCTTTATCCTTCATTGGTTGGGCTTTATTACACCTATCTGGGCTTCAGGAATCTCACATTGGGTTGTGGTCATTATTTGACTCAATCCCATCCTCACCTACTTTTAAACCAAATAAAAAGGATGACGAAACTGAAGACTAATTATAGCTTCTTAGTTCCAAGAAATCTGTAAGCAAAGCAAAGCAAACTCTTTATACGAGTTACGTAGAAAAGAATCCAGGAAACATTGAGGAGTTGCTTCACAAAACAGGCATCCATGTAGAAGCAATTTTGGCAATGATATTTATTTTAAAACGCAACTAATTAGAGGTACCCGTTTTCTCTTTTTCTTTTCTCTTTTTAAGTAAAGCATGAACCTTTTGCATATGTTTGTTTCATTTTTTTATATATCTTTGAAATAAATTATAAGAAAATTATATTTATAGTCATAGTGCGCAAGTGCCATATACTCTTTTTGAAAAAAAATGAGCAATTAAGAGAGCCAAGTGAAAAAAATAATAATTTTTTAATAATAAGCCTTGTTTTTATTTTTTCAAAATGAGTACACGGCGCAATTCATAACTATATTTAACATTACTCAAATTACAAAATTGATATCGTCTACACACGTGTCACAAAATGGAGACAACACCTGCGTATGATTATTGATTAGTCAACAAATTTGCATATGCATCACATGAGTGTATCCCAACATTTATATTTATTTGGTTTTTGGCCCATTATTCAAGGCGCAAGGTATGCGATTTGGACTTTATATTGTGAGGAATTAAATTTAAAAAAAAATAGAAAAATCACAATTCACGTGAATCTTTCACGTGGCTACGCTAACATGCCATAAGTGATAAACGCAATCATATGATATGTATGCATTCTATGCCTATTAAGGCAAAAGCAAAAGTGATTGATTAAAATAACTTTGACCAACTTGAACATATGACCAGTATCGATTGCATCCTATGACTGGTCAAATTAGTACGATCTAGTATCTACCCTTGGAGTGTGGGATTGTTGATTCCCTAATTACTGCTGTTTTATGGGTATGTTTGGCCCTAGTGACTCATTCTCACCAACCACGTCCCCATAGACATCATCGAATCAATGCCAATAAACCTTGTTTGAAGATGCTCATAATATATNATCTAGTATCTACCCTTGGAGTGTGGGATTGTTGATTCCCTAATTACTGCTGTTTTATGGGTATGTTTGGCCCTAGTGACTCATTCTCACCAACCACGTCCCCATAGACATCATCGAATCAATGCCAATAAACCTTGTTTGAAGATGCTCATAATATATTACGATTGAATATAAAGATCAAGATTTTCTACAGATTTTTTGTTTAGATATAGTTCAGTTTGTATATTGTATCTCTCTTCAAATTATAAAAGAGTTTTATACAAACAAGCATTACATGGTTGAGATCGATGAAACTCAACTTTTATAAAAATTTTGCATAAACTCCATGCAGCTCAATTGCTTTTAAATTATAATTAGTGTTTGAATGGATAGATTATAATGTCCAGCCAGACATGCTCTGGTTCCTAGTATCTTTCCAATGGTCATTTAGCATTAGAGGAAGTCATATTCGAGAGCCATAGATGGTTGTGTCATGCCCTTTTCAAAAGAACCCTACGTACCTTACTCAACCAAGCCTTACTTTCCCTTTTGTGTTCTTAATTTTCTCCTTATTGTTTTACTTTCGCTAGCTTTCCCCTTGCCTGGGAGCTAGCTCCCTGTTTTTACCTATGGCTATCTCCACCCTCTCCCCAAAAAAATATAACTAGAGAAGTTCTAAACAAAAAAGATGGGGGCAAAAATAACTAATCCCAGTAGTTTCTTTCTTTATTTTAGTCAAAACTGTAGCTATAAAGTTACTTTTATTATAAAATAGATCTAACGGATCACATGAAACCACATCAGTTTGTGAATTTATTTTTGTGTAATCTCTTTGTGTATGTAACACTTCTTTTTAATAAATAGATTAAAAATTGTTAAAAAAAAGAAGTGATTATTTATTAGAATTTTTTATATAACCATCACTTTTGAAGATAAAGACCATGTTTCACGAGTTTTAGCAACCGAAGTTATTTGTACTACTTTTTTGAACGGATGCTCATGCATTTCCCTTGTCCATTTACAGAACAGGATTCATGTGAACTAAGTTTGAGTTTCGGAAACACCACCATTGGTCACAAACCTTATCCATATCATGAGAATTAACGTCTATGCATGCTTGCAGCCAAGGTTTTCCTAGCGTCATCTCTAATAGTCTTTTCCTCTCTCTCTCACTTATCCCTTCCACTTTCTTCAAAATCTTCTACGTAATTATATATTCATATATATGACACCAGTTACAACAAGGAAAGCAAGCTCAGTGCTTACATTTTGAAGTTAGATATTATTTGGTAACACACAAACATCTGGATTCCTGGTATGTACTACCTAGCAATCACCAAACATGCAACACAAGTACTTTTCTTTCTCTCTGTCGTTCTTTCCTTAAAATTCTCAGATGGAGCTGTTACTCTTCGATGCTTTTAGGAAAGAGCCACTCTTGGTGATCTCACGCAAGGGCTTATCCGTGAACCGGATTAAATTATAGACCAATCCACCAGATACAGCCCCAAGAATCGGTCCTACAATGTATACCCATATCCCCCTATATTCATTGTGCACAAAGGCAGGCCCCAAGCTTCTTGCAGGATTCATTGATGCACCCGATATTGGCCTGTCGAAGACGATCACTCATCATAATCATACCCAATATGGAAATAATGTCCAAAAATTGTTAATGTGAACACATACTTTTCATGAAAGAAATTAATAAATCAGGCTAGATTAAGTTATTACCCTGCAAACATCACGTTGAGTAAGACCGTGGAGCCAACAGCAAGGCCAGCAAGCTCTCCGATCTGCAGAGACCATAAATATATTAAATTAAATGGTTTTAAGAATTCATACGTAATTTTCAAAAGGGATAGGCTTGAAAATTATTTTAGCATTACATCTCAAACACGTTAGTTGATATGGAAAGATTGTGGATGGAATAGGTCAACGAGTTCGAAAGAAAACTAATCATCTCATCACACTAACAGTTCGGTTACTTTTATTGGAAATCTGAGACCAATGTAAAAGGTGAGGAACTAACAGCTCTGTTGTCGGTGGCAACACCGGATATTACAAACATGAGGTAGAATGTGATTATGAATTCCAGCGCAAAAGATTGCACTTCTGACCCCGACGGCACTGTTCCTGCGAAAAAGTTCTCGTGCCCATTGAATATTAGCCTAAGGGTTCCGCTTGCCATTGTTGATCCAAGGACTTGAGCAAATACGTAAGCTGGCACCTGAATATATAATTTGAAAATAGAAAGAGACAACAAGAAAATTCTAATGAGCGGAAGTGCTTAATTCGAACCCATATTTCGAAGTTGAGGCATCAGGGGTTTAAATTAAGCTTGAAACAGAGACATTAAGACACAGAAATTCCCCAAGATTAAACCCGTTTTTTTTTGTAGAGATGGCTTACAAAAATGCAAGTTGCAACCCACCTGAAACTTGTATTATAAATAAAATGCCTTTTGAAACAAAGTTAAAGGCCAAATGATAATGTTCCTACGAAGGAAATTTCGTTATTTACAAACTGCCGAAAGGGTTGAATGCATTCCCTTTGAGTGCACCCAAGACCCAAGTCTGTTATATATATATTAGCTTTATCCATTATTTGGGTTGAAGAGATGGAAGGAATGGTCAACATGGAGTTATACCTGTTTCCATGGAAATCTCTTACAAGTGGCAAAGGCAATGGTAACGGCGGGATTAAAATGGGCACCGGAGATGTGGCCAACGGAGTAAACCAAAACCATCACAGCCAGTCCCCAAACGATTGAAATTCCCGGCGCAGTCACCACCTTGTCATTGCCCAAATTCACCACCACCGCCGCACATCCGGCGAATATCAAGAAGTACGTACCTATCGCCTCCGCAATCAGCTGTCATCAATACAAGATTTCCGTTTCTATGTCAAGTAGATTCATTAGACGAATTGAAACTGGCAAAAACAGAGCTGAACAAATTGACCGAAAAAACACACTCATGTAGTACATTGTTTTTTATGTAACAACTTTCAAATTATCATATATGATGAATTCAATCAAAATAAGAAAACAAGATGAACAATCTGCGTCTAGTGACTGAGAAAACGATATGGGGATGATCACGAGATTGAACGGAATTCAAAAGATACTGTTTATTATGAAGGGTTTAAAATAATCGGTGGAAGAAGAGGAGTACTCACCTTCTGCACGAATGGTACAGAGATACAGAAGCCTGCTTCATGGTTGATTTTGGAGGCAGAGGAGGTGTGATTAAGATCACCTTGATCTTTAACATTCAAAACAACCGCATGGTTTCCATTACTTACTGCTTCTTCAGCCATCACTTCCAACACCAAAAGAAGCTAAGCGACAAGAAGGATCAGAGACAGAGAGAAAGAGATTGCTCAGCTTTGGCTCTCAACCTCGAACTTGGCAAGAACCGAGCTGAACAACTCCAATTTATGGGTGCCAAAAGGTCCAAAAAACGGAGAGAGAGAGAGAGAGAGAGAGAGAGGTGGACTTTTTCACAGGTAGAGAGAGAGAGAGAGAGAGATCAAACGGATAACTTTTCATTGTGTTTTACAGACTTTTACTACCTATATAAAATAAAGTTCATAGGAGATATCGTTGAAAAATGTGACGTTTATGGGTTGTGAACTGAGAAAAGTATTGCCTTGGAAAAGAAATGTAAAAAGAGAAAAAGAAAATGAACAGAGAAAAGCATTGAAGGTCGATTCAACTACCAACCGGAAAAACAGAGAGGGACATGAATGCTCCATTTAAAGTCTACTAAACACCATTAATTGCTTATACGGGGCACCCATGACTCGTTAGTATAATATGAGGAGAAATAAATTATATAAAAATAAATTTATTAATTAACATGATTTATTGTAATATATTTAAAGTTATTTTATTATAAAATAAATTTAATATATCATATAAATTATATCAATTTGAATATTTATTTTTGTGGACTCGTAGGAATTCTTTAAGACCATGCACTTCGGTGGCATTGGACTTCACTCCTCATCGATCTTGACTCAAGAATACCTACTCACTAACTCATGGTTTGGATCTAACTAGCCGTGAACACGTCTCGTTATGCATTGCTGATTATAAAAGTGGGACATAGTAATTTTAACATTTTTCCAAGTTTCAAGTTTTGATACCGGAATCAAAACCATTTGTCATCAAGCTTGGCTAAAGAAGTTTTGAAATTAAACTAATTTAAAAACAAACAAATCATCAAGGGGGGGAAAAAAAAGACGTCTCATCCTTGAGATGTTTGAACTTTGAACCATCCCCTGAGCTCGCAATGGCGGAGCACAACGGGACTTTCAAAACATGTTAGGGTGTTTTTTTTTTTTTTTAATTGTGGATTTTGTTTAATTGAATTATAAATAAATTGTAGAAATTTGTAGAAACTAATTAAAAAGTTTCGTTTTTAAGAGTAATCATTCATGGGAATCCATTTTAAGAGCTATGATCATTAAAAATTTTGTTCTTTCAATAAAAATTAATTTATTTACTAAAAGTAATCTCCATATACCTCAAAATAAGTGATCCATATATACGATCGCGAACCACCATGCATAGTTCATTCATGACACTCACATATTAAAAAAAATTTATTTTTATCAGTCACTATTCAGTATCTCATCCATACCTTATAATATTACAAGAAAAATAGATATTTGTAATCATTTGTTTGTAATAAAAAGATTATTTATGACTAAAACAAACTCATTTTAACTGTAAATATTCATTTTACTAGAATTTAAATAAATAATTTTCTTGTAGTGTAAAAAACACACTCATATTCTATGAAAAATACTCACACACTTTATAAAAAAGCTATAAATATAAAGTGTGAAAGTTAATCGTAGTTGATACATAACATTCTTTGTATAAAAATCATAAACTTAAAAAGATTACTATGATCACCAAAACCAAAACATATATAGAAATCCGAAAAATAAATTGTATTGCCTTATTTAAAAGACTCTCACTTAATTATTTAATCAATATTGTTTACTATTTACTTTTTGGCTTTATTGTGTCGAGAAAATCTACTCTTTTTTTAACACGCATAACACATCGTTAACGACGTAATGTGGAAACTTTCCATATCAATTATCATATAATATAATTAGTTTTTTATTTTTTTTTAAATTAAAATGGATCTCACTGTAAGTGGTATGTTAATATACTGGTTTATATATAGCAAAACTTTATTATGCCACATGGAAATTTTGACTTTTCTTTTTTTTTTTTCTTTTTTTTTTTAACTTGGTATGACTTGTTGTCTCAGCTCCCCAAATATTTTTTTTATTTGTTTACTATTATTTGAAAATAATAATAGCCAAAGAAGAGTGAAGATGCTGAGGACAAAGAGAAAAGAAGAAAAAAGAACATAGAGATAAGAGGTTAATGCAAAACTAATTTAGCCCCCTCCACTATTATATTTCTATTATTTCCCTTTATGATTTTGACGTTAATCTTACCTGTTGAATCGATTTTTTATTTTTTTTTTTTTGTGAAACCGAAAAAGACAAATATAAAAGTATTAAGAACGCATATATAATTTCGATAAACTAGCTAGCTAGGAAGAAGCTACGTCTATAAAATGGTATCTTCTGACCATAATGTAAAACAAAAAGAGAAAACCTAAACATAGGATTTATATATTTATTCACGAAATGCCCGTACGAGTAACTTTTTTAGGGTTGGTTTGGTTACACAAAATTAAATTTTTATCTCATTTATCTCATGTAATCATTATAATTTTTTTAAATTTCTACACAAAATATAATAAATAATTTAATTTTTTTAAATTTTAAAACAAAAATTATATTATAATAATATTTTATTTAATTTTTAACAAAATATATCATCTCATCTCATCTGAATTGTATAACCGAGCCCTTAATGATCACTGGACTTCTTTCAAATACGTCGTTCTGCTGTGCACATACAGACATTATATGTCATGATCGGGTGAAAAAGACAAAAAAAAAAAAAAAAAAGGAGACGATAGTTTACATGCATTAAAATAAAAGTCGATGTCAAAATGTAATAACCCATATCCTTGGGGTTCATCGAACCAACCCAATATTCCCTCTGAATAGGTTAATTCATGAGATGGCTTGGCACATAGTTATCATATTTAAGCATTAATTCCCACAATTCCATTTGTCATGTACGTGTACTAAACAAAACGTGAAGTACTTGTAGTAGCATGCATTATTGAGTGACGTGTTCGTGAGGACAAGTTGTCATTTTCAGCCGTACGTACGTTAACCCCGGGATCCACCGATTCAATTATTCGATAAATGAGTATTATGAGCGTATATATCTCTATTTCATAAGCAAATGAGATTCCATAAGAAATGTCAAAATAGGAAACTTATAAAGTACAAATATAAATCAGCATCTTTTCTGCTGTGAAACCAAGAAACAAACATTCACGCTAGTAGGCAAAATAGTTAAGTAATGATACAGGTACGTACTATTTTATGCATAATACTGTATATATAATGAGTGGCAGCCACATTTTATCAGTTTTTTGTTTTTTAGAAATCACATTTGTAATCATAAAGTACACAAACACTACCCAATACTCATTTAAAAAAGAAAATTGAGTAAATATGAGACCTAACATGAAAAATTAATTTGTCAATAGTGGACTCTACTTTTTTTTTAAATGAGTATGCGGCGCTTGCACAACCTATGACTATATTTAGTATTACAAAATAGTTTATTTTTATCTACAAATAAGCAAAGTTTCACCAAATTTTGCACATCAAAATTTCCACTAAGATTTAAAGTATTTGGGTCATGATTTCTAGAAAAGGAATTGTGGACGACGTGTTTAGGACACCGGGTACTGGGCTCACTCACCTGCAACATAGAGAGAATGAGGGGATCAGGGTTGTAAGGTCATCTCCGATGTCTAAGTCAATTTTTTGAGCTTTGGAGAGAATTTCAGTAAGGAAAAGAACGTAAGTCCCAAATTCTAACCCAATGTCTGGCTTTTATACTACTTGTCGAGATGGTACTCCGTACCTCATGTCAGAGGCTCCTATCTCCTATACGGGATACCAAGTTGTTGTCTTTGATGCAGTGTGGCCTCCTCAGCCCATGCCTTTATGGTAAGTGGGTGGGTAAAGCCATCTTCGATCCGTGCGCTCTGTCAGGGACAGGAGATCTAGCCATGATCTTTGTCTATATTCGGTATCCAATCCTTAAATGCGGTGTGGTCCTGTCACAACGAGCGTCTGCAACGTAGTGTTAGGGTAGGCGGAGTCCTATCTTTCCACATTGACTGGTTTCCCACGAAGGGCCTGGGTCTTTTTCTTCCTCACGCAATTCATGAGTTATTTGTATTGCTAATCATTGGGCTTCCAAAATAAGCTCGGTCGAGCCCGTGAGAGATATAAATGCCTTTTCCTAGAATTTTAGGGCATTTTGTATTGATGGTGCATAGTGACATTCAAGGGATTAGTGAATTCGAAGTTACTGATTCAAGATGATTAGCCTGATCAATCAGATATAAGACAAAAGACTAAGGCCGGGTTTGGATACCCAAATGAGATACAAACTATCTCATCTAAGTTGTAAGGCAAGTCTCATTTGGGTATCCAAATGGACAGTGGGATATTTTTATTTCATCTCTGTGTTTTCAGCCTTTATTTGCATTTTGAAATTAATAACTAATATAAATAGTAAAAAGTTTAGTGAACAATAAAAAACTAACATAAATAGTACAATAAACAGTATAAAATTGACATAAACAGTAAAATGAACAATTCAAAACTGACATAAATAATGCAAAAATGACATAAACAGTGCAATGAACTGTACAAAACTTACATAAATAGTAAAATGAACAATACAAAACTAACATAAATAGTAGAAAGCTATGTAAAAAGTGCACTTTTCTTTTCTTTTTTCATCATATTTCGATATCATTGATCTTCCTCCGGCCTGTTCACGCCTCTTTCCCTCTGTCGAAACCCACCATTTTAATTTTTGGTAAGAATATAGAATAATTTCGATTAAAAATATATTTTTTGAGATATAATTTATTTATGGTATATTTTTTAATTAATTATAAATATTACTTTTTATTAATATATTCATATAT
The DNA here is from genome assembly GCA_003123785.1 of Pterocarya stenoptera. Lineage (NCBI taxonomy): Eukaryota > Viridiplantae > Streptophyta > Magnoliopsida > Fagales > Juglandaceae > Pterocarya > Pterocarya stenoptera. The sequence goes on along the minus strand of QEOT01008905.1, from coordinate 26,560 downwards.
TCATAACTATTACGCAATAATTATAAAATGATTTTCAGTCATTAGTGGAATCCACACCTTTATCAAATCTCAAAAAGTAAAAACTCACATATCTCATCTCATTATCCAAACATAAATTTTTTTACAAATCATCCCATATCATGATCTAATTAACTCAAAAGTCTCTCTATTATTCAAAATATCTCATTTTAACTCATCTAAACTGCATAACAAATCTATACCTAATTTATATCTTTCAAAGAGATTTTCTTAAAAAAGAAATGAAAGTTGGAATTTAATTTATCCCTTTAAAGGAATTAAAACGTAGCTTGCAGCTTGACCAGAGGGCACCACTTTATACTGTTTTAGTATTATTGACAACACCCTCATTATAATTGTATAATATATATATATATATGTATATATATACCCTAGTTAATGAGCAAGGGGATGGTTCAGGTATGACCTTCTAGTCTGAACACATCATAGTTTCCACATTAGAGCCAGTGAAAGCCACGTTTAAAAATAAAATAAAAAATAACTGAAGATAAAGCAAAAAGATGAGAGTACTAGTGCTTTTTTGCTTCCCTTACGGTCCAAATGATTTTATTAATAGAGTTGAATACTACCGAACATAATCATTATATATAAACATTCCAACACTATATTATATACTTTCCAACCCTCCACACGTGTACCAACTTATAAGTATGTATTTGATATAATTTTACAATTTAACGTATCATATTAAAACACGTTCGTTTGTGAATTTATTTTTATAAAACTTATTTATAATTAAAGTATTTTTCTTATATATAATATAAGCATACTCGGGCTACAAGTAATTAGAGTGATATTTTAAAGTTTGTCCTTCAAATTAATCTCTCCTGCCATGAACATGTCAATCTTTAACAGTAATTCATTGCATGAGATATCATTTGGGGAACAAAATCCATAATCCAGCTATCTTTAGTTCCATGCACTAATCGGAGACGAAACCCTGGCCTTGGCGGCTGTAATTGGTTGTAGACAAAAATTGTCAACACGTACTGTCATATTTAAGAGTACTGCCTGCAGTTTATTTCCTCCGTTGAAGTGATCAAGGGTCAGTTTTGATGTTCGAGAGTAGGATATTTTGCCCATGCAAAGACATCAAGATGGCCCACGTACGTTTGAAATATGTTTTTAGTGGGGTATAGGCATTTATGATAAAAACACGAATAAGTATTATATGATTCTGGAAACGACTGGATCTTGCCTCTTTATTCTTCGCTAAGATTCATTTTCACATCAACTTAATTTAGTACCGTACGTATGTGAGTCTCTTAAACCCAAAAACAAAATATTAAATACAATATGACCCACAAAAGATGATATCACATTCTGTCATAGATTACGTATACTCTATAGAAATGATATTTGTAGGGTTGTAAATAAATCAGTCTACTCGATGGTCTGCTCGATACTCGTTCAATTAAACTCGAATCGAATTTGACTTGTGAAAAAAAAAAAAGATCATTCATAAAAGCAGATACCCGCTCAATTTGTAAATGACACATACCCGACAAAATTCGGCTCGACTCGGTTAAGGCTCGTTAAGACTCACTCGTTTAAGCTCGAGTTGACTCGTTAGGTCGACTCGATTAAAACTTATTCATATATTGATAAATATATACATATATCTAGGTGTATATACATATATATATTAGCTAATAATATAAGCATACCACTTTTATAATTAAATGTATAATATGTAATCTAATTATTTATGTCTATATAGTGAATATACTTTATAGTTATATTTTATAACTTGTATAATAATTAGTCGCTAAAATTTAATAATTTTATATACTAATATGTGAAAACTATATATGAAATAGATATATGATATCATATTAAGTGTATGTATTAATAATATATGTAGGCTAATATATTGTTATTTTGGATAAATATGAACTAGTTAGATATTTTAATTATTTATAAATTTTTTAAGATTTTATAATTCAATAGAGGTATACTTGTTAGTTGGATAAATTCAATATTAGATCTTTTTTTTATTAATTATTAAATCTTATTCAAAAAAAAAATCGAGCTCGAGCTTCGCTCGACTCGAACTCGTTTGTGGGACGAGCTCGAGCTCAAATTAAGAGTTTATCTTATCGAGTCAAGCTCGAATAAAGGATTAAAAAAGAATCTCAAGCTTGGCAAGTCAAAGCTCGGCTCGATTACATCCCTAGATATTTGTAAGGGATGCAAATTTCGTGCACTATTTTTTTAAAAAATAGATAAATTGTATGTGAGTAAATTTGAGATTTATATCTAATATCCTCTGTAGAATGATATAGTTATTTAAATAATTTTTTTCATGGACCCCAATAAGTTTTTCCATTCATTTTTCTATTAATTCAGGGGATTAGCATGGGTTCATTTAAGAATAATCCAGTTATGTCATAAAAAAAACACAGTTAATAACTAAAATTATATATATTTATAGCACTATTCTAATATAAAATCGAATGTAATTATTTTTGTGTGATTAATTTATGATCACTAACTTTAATTTTTTCCTAACTTTTTTCTCACAGCCTTCGAAGTCACCCAATCTAGACCGTTAGTCACCAACTACCACAAACGAATTTTCTAAAGTAAGTCCTTAACGCCAAGAAATTAAATTTAAAAAAAAAAAACCAAGTGCATGTTTAAATCAGCTACAGTGAGTGAGAATTAAGAAAACAAAGAAAGTGATAAAACAAGAAAAATCAAACAAAGTAAATGCTCAGTGCATCCAATTTTCAACACAATCCACCAAAAAACACAGTGCTGCAGCAAATGATCATACCAAGAAAACATCTTCAATGCGCGTGCAAATAAAATCCAACCTCCCACTGTTCACTATTTCAACCCTGTTCTCGATGATCATCTTATACTCATTGCAACTTTTTTCTTTCTTTTTTGTTTTATACGGAAAATTACCACCAATTTTGCATGCCAATGACCTTGGACTTGGTCCATGTTGGTAGTTGGATTGTATTAGCATTAATGTAATCTTACTTTTTCACACGCGGTTTCAGATTAGATGTGGAAAACTGACCAATTTGGCTAGTGAATGATTTCTTTTCAAATGTTTGAACCCATGATTCGTGGACACTTACTAAAAGTGACACTTTATTTGGAAGTTGCCCCTTTGTTAGTGCAGGAAATTTCTCAATGCAAAGTTAGATCAACTTGCATGCAATTGTAAGCCGCTTTGACTTCACATGTAATATTTTGTTTAATTTTTCTTATAAGAGTAATGATATATACAGTCGTAGAATATGTAAGTATCGTACAGTCACTTTGAAAAGAGTGAGGTCCAGTATTAAAAAATAATCTCTTTTCATGTAGGTCCCATATTTATTTATTTTTTTAAAATGAATATATGGTACTTGCGCACTAACGATTGTAACTATCATTTCTCTTCTCGTAAAGCAGAGAGAGAGAGAGGGAGCGCATTACTTTGCAATTCTTTGAGCAACTTAAGTCTTAAAGAGGCAAATAATCATTTATTATCCTGTGGTTGCATGCATGCTCGTATCCTTTTGGTTTAGGCACTATACCCTAAAGTGACACTTTATTTGACGTTGCATGACGCTTTCTCTGATATATCTTAATTTCTTTCTTCTGTTTTTCCACCACTTCCCATATGGGAAGTGCAGCAAATTCCTCAAAGCAAATTTAGATCAACTTGCATGCAATTGTAAGCTTTGACTTCAGATGTAATATTTTGTTGACTTTTTCTTGTAAAGCAGAGAGAGAAAGCATTACTTCGCAATTCTTTGTATCAGACAATATTTGGACGCCAAGTGCATGTTGCATATAGGCAGTATGGACCCAAATATTAAATACAGTAAGATTCATATTAAATACAGTATTGACCTAACATGTTGTGTTTATGTACAAGGAACTGCTAGGGCCATCGAAAGGTGTCATGACAGTTCCCACCGATAAGTGTAAAATACACTTTTATTTTATGTAATTTTTTCATGCATTTTTTAAATCACTTTAATTATTTTAAAAAAAGACAAAAAAAAAATCAAATCGATAGAATTTGTCGGGAGAATGTGTCGGTGGCTTAAGCATTTTCTTTATGTAAATAGAAATTGTGAAAAATAAGAATTTAATCTATAAATCTTAGGAAATTTGATCCGATTTGATTCTAGCCATTCTAAAAATCTACAGTTTCATCTTATCTCATCATTACAACTTTCTTAAATTTTTATATAAAATATAATAAATAATTCAATTTTTTTAAATTTAAAAATTATAATAATATTAAAAAATATTATTTTAATATTATTTTTTTTAATTTTTAATTTTTATCTAAAATCATTTCATCTTATCTCACTGTCCAGGGCTTAAAAAGATTGAGGGATCAATGGGCTTTTATTTTGGTTTGATAATTGGGCTGGAAATTGAGATGGTTCTTTGCCACAAAAATGCCTCTGCATGCCCATTTACAGCGAGGTATTCCTCCACCCATAAAGGAGAGGAGAAATCAATACAAAAGAAAGATGTTTATTGCTTAAAAGGAAAAAATAAATTAACTATTGATTTTTCTCTATAAACACTCGCGAAATAGAGAATTTTAGAGTATTTTCGTTCTTAAAATGGTGTTGAGATATATCGTTATCCCGTGAACAAATCAAAATTAAACTTTTTTTTTTTTTTTAGAGAAATAATATTTGCAATCATAGAGTGTGCAAGTGTTGCATATTTTTTCTTTTTTAAAAAAAAGTAAATATGGGATTTATATGAAAAAATTAAAATTTTAATAATAGATCTCACTGTTTTCAAAATGAGTGTCTTGCACTTACACAACTCATGATTGTAACTAACATTATTATTTTATTTTATTAACTTAAATGGATAGGAATATCTTGTTTAGATATTTTAGATTAGCATATTGATGGAAAAATGAAAGACCTTAAATTTTTAAATTTGAATCAGGTTTGGACACCGAAATCTCATAATTATGTGAATAGTAGTAAAATTGTTTAAGTTCAGATGTTTTATTAAGTTTTGAGAGATGATAGAGAAAAATGTTGAATAAAAATATTATAAAGTTAAAATTTTGTTTAAATATTATTTAAGTTTTAAAATTTTAAAAAGTTGTATTTTTTTTTTATATATTGTTTGAAAGTTTAGGAAAGTTGTATAGAGTTTTATGTTTAGATAATGATTAGACGAAAAAGTTAAAAAAAAATTGAAATTGAAAAATTTTTTGTGTTTAAATATTAATATTTGAGAAGTAAATTTTGAGAAGTTTTGAGAATATCTAAGATTACTATTCTAACTCTAAAGTCTCTACACCACACACCATGCACATAGAATAATTTGATTTGTAATGTTTATTTTTTATTTTTTAAATTAAATTATGTCATGTAGATAATATGTAATATAGACACATTGGAATAAATAATGGCAAGTATAATAGAAAATTGAATAATTGATAATTTTCAAATACAAACAAACAGAACTTGTGACCGTTGCACCGAACCAAAATTTAAAATCTCTACCCCAACCCCCATTTCTCTCACCGTTCGTATGTGCAGAAATGGTGTCGAAGACCTTCAAGAGGACTCCGACGAAGTACGTCAAGGATTTCCATAGCAGTAGGTAGCATCGCCGCCGTAACCGTCGGAAATCCTCTGCCAAGAACAATGTCGCCGCCATCGCATCCATCAACAAGTCGATTTTGACCTGCCATCGCCGCCTCATCAAACTCTTGTCCAAGTTGGCCCACCTCGACACCTCCAACCGCCAGCACAAGGGCTGCCAAACTCATGCGAGGATTCCCAACCAACACGAATGCACCGTCTGCAAATCACAGCCGTTCGACAATGACGACCCCGCGAGCCTCCTGCCGCTGATTTCGCCGAAGAGAACGGTGTTTCTTGACCTGGGCGAGACCCTGATCCACTCCAAGCCGGACACACCGCCAGACCGGTTTGACTTCGTGGTTAATGAAACACAGCAGGTGCTTGAACAAATGTCTCAACGGGCTTAGAATTTCTGGGTATATTGTTTTTCACACGCACAATTACAAGAACTAAAGGGCATATTTATACACATCAGTTAGGGTAATTTAACCCTGCATTTATCAATACATTTGAAATAAATTTCATTTGAATTTGATAACAGACAAGGACCACTTTATTCAGTTAATGGGAGACACGTCCATACACGTCCAGTGGCACCTACAGTGCCTTCTTGTTTTCCTTGAGCATTTGTTGTGGCAGCTCAGCTGTAGACTTAATACTCCCCCACGATCCAAGCATCAATGGAACAATTGTAAGACTGGACCGTAGCTGATCAAATCGAGAGGAAGAGAGAGGCTTGGTGAACACATCTGCAACCTGATCTTTAGAGGAAACAAAGGAGACTTGAAGAGATTTGTTAGCAACACGTTCTCTAAAAAAGTGATAATCAAGTTCAATATGTTTAGCCCTAGCATGCAGAACTGGATTATGAGAAAGATATGTAGCCCCCAAGTTATCACACCACAGTGTGGGGGCAGCCTGAAGATTTATACCAAGCTCTTTTAAAAGGGATTGAAGCCATATGGGTTCAGAGGTTGTATTGGCAACAGCTTTGTATTCAGCCTCTATTGGAGAGCATGCAATTGTGGGTTGTTTCTTAGAGCTCCAAGAAATGAGGTGGGTGCCAAAGAAAATGCAAAAACCTGCCGTCGATCAACAGTCATCCGGGCAACCAACCCAGTCAGCATCAGAGAAGGCATTTAGGTGAAAATGAGACTTGGGATTGAAATGAAGGCCATAATTTTGAGTATGACTGAGATAGCGCAAAATTCTTTTTACAGCTTGCCAGTGAGGCAGCCGCGGATAGTGCATGTACTGACATACACGATTGACAGCAAAAGCAATGTCTGGCCTAGTGAAAGCAAGGTATTGAAGACTACCTACCACACTACAATAAAGATGAGGGTCCTCAAGGGAGGGTCCATCCAGAGCATTGAGTTTAGTCGATGGACACATAAGAGTGGATACTGGTTTAGCTTGATGCATATTAGTTCGGACCAACAAATTAGCAATATATTTAGACTGAGAAAGATATAAACCAGAGGCCTTCCGGGTCACCTCAATACCCAAAAAATAACGCAACGGGCCAAGGTCTTTGACTGGAAAAGTATAGCCGAGTTTAGAAATAAATTCAGTAACCAAGTTGTCATGGGAACAGGTAACCACAATATCATCTACGTAAATTAAGACATACATAGAGACAGAGGCAGGACACCTAATAAACAATGAACAATCAGATTTCGAACAGTGAAAGCCAAGTGAAAGCAGACGATCTGTGAGTTTGGAGAACCAAGCCCTAGGGGCTTGTTTCAACCCATAGATGGATTTAGTTAAATTACAGATGTGAGAGGGAAGGTCCGGATTCATGAACCCGGATGGCTGTTGCATATAAACATCTTCTTCGAGGTCACCGTGCAAAAAGACATTCTGAATGTCTAATTGATGTAGCACCCAGTTGGAAGTCACGGCCAAAGAGAGGATCAACCGAATCGTGACAGGTTTTACAACAGGACTAAAGGTCTCCGAGTAATCGATGTCGGGTTGCTGATGAAAGCCCTTAGCAACTAGACAAGCCTTTCGTCGTTCTAAGAAACCATCAGCCCTCCGTTTGGTCTGTAGGACCCATTTAGAGCCGAGGACATTTACAAAGGCAGAGGGAGGAACAAGAACCCAAGTGTTATTGGAAAGAAGAGCATGGAATTCGGCAGCCATCGCAGCTCGCCATTCTGGGTATTTGGAGGCTTCGGTGTATGAGGAGGGCTCTTCGGGTATCGATGGAGAGGAGGATATGGTGAGAGAAACAAATGGGTTTTTATAGAGCCAAGGAATGGTGCCATTCGTTCAGATTAGAGGAAGATGAATGGAGGATTTTGATCGGGTTGCCATAGGATGCAGAGAAGAAGTAGGGCCAAGAGAGAAGGGGATAGGAGGATCTGGAAGTTGAGAAACTTGAGTGGAATGGAACGAAGATGAGGTTGTGGTTGAGAGAGGCGACGTGAGAGAGGAAGAATGATTAGGGTTGGAACGGGTAGAAGGAGACAAGATGGCAGGGGAGGGAGATGGCAATATGGGTGATGGGCTGGAGGTTCGGATAGAAGGAGAGGAAGAGAGATGAGTGTCAATGGGCCGAGACGCAGATGGGCTAGACAGGTTTGAATTTAGAGAGGAGGATGGGCTGGAAGTGAGGCTGAGTCCGAGTGGGGAGGTAGTGGCAAACTCAAGGGAGAAGACGAGGTGAGAGGATTAGACGAAGTGGATGGAGCCGAACCTGAGCTAAGAGTTGCAAAGGGAAAATCTATTTCAGAGAAAACAACATCACGGGAGATATAGATTCGGCCTGTAGGTAAATGCAAACAGATATACCCTTTATGGTCTGGACTATAGCCCATAAAAACACAGCGTTGAGAACGAAAATCCATTTTATGTTTATTGAAGGGCCTTAAATTGGACCAGCATACCACACCAAAAACTCTTAAAAAATTAGAATCTAGAATTTTTTGAAATAATTTTTGAAATGGAGAAAAGTTTTTAAGAATGGGTGTGGGCATGCGATTAATTAAATAGACCACTGTTTGAAATGCTTCAACCCAAAATTTTTGAGGAGTAGAAGCATGAGCCATGAGAGATAATCTCGTCTCAACAATGTGACGGTGACGTCTCTCAACTGTGCCATTTTGGGCATGAGAGTAGGGACATGTGACCCTATGAGAAATTCCAAGTGAATGAAGAACAGATTTAAGGGGGCGAAATTTACCCCCCCAATCTGATTGAACCGCACAGATATTTGTGGAAAAAGTATTAGTAACATATTTGAGAAAAGTAAGGAAAATAGAAGAAACACTTGATTTGGTTTGAAGAGGAAACATCCAAATATATTTGCTAAAGTCATCCACTATAGAGAAATAAAAACGACAACCTAGAGAGGAAAGCACAGGCACAGGTCCCCATAAATCTAAAAACAGTAACTGAAAAGGTTTTGTAGAGACAGAAGGGGAAGAGGGGTGGGGAAGAGTGTGACATTTAGCTTGAATACATGAAGGACACGGGGAGACAAGTGAACTGGGAGTAAAAGGAAGATGAAATTGACTCAAAGTAAACTGTGTAGTCTTGTAGTTAGGGTGTCCGAGACGGGCATGCCAAATGGAGGAGGTGGTGCGTTCACCCAAGTAGGCCATAGGAGAAGCTGAGACTTCCAACGTAGGTGACGGCACCAGTAGAACATAGAGTCCATTATCCACGTTGCCCCGAAGAAGTTCCATCCGAGTACGAGAGTCCTTCACAACAAAGAAAGTGGCATGAAATTCAAAGAAAACAGGATTGTCAGTACAAGATTGCCGTACAGAGAGAAGATTTTTTGTGATAGAAGGGACATGCAGAATTTTATTGAGAAAATAATTTCCAGTAGAAGTAGAGAATTGACTAGAACCAGTATTATGAATCGGAAACGAGGAACCATCACTGATGCTGACACTGTCTGGGCCTCTATATGGAGTAGATCCCAGGGAGAGATTTGCAAAGTCTGAGGTGAAGTGGTTGGTGGCCGCAGTATCTGGGAACCAAGAATTAAAGGAAGGTGACGGGTTGGAAGAAGTGGTAGTGAGGTTGGCTGTATAAGTGGAGGAAGTAGGTGAAGATGGCTGGTAATTCTCTTCATAACGATGGTAGCATGTTGCAGCAGTCTGGCCCTGCTTGTGGCAGACTTGGCAAGTAGGCCGAGGGAAATTTTCCTGGTGGCCACCCCTTCCTCGACCCTGTCGACCACCTCAATTAAAATGTGAGTTGTGGCCTCTGTTAGCTTATGTAGGTGGGCGAAATATTGTAGCATGTGCAGCAATGGAGGAGCCAGAAAGCAGAGTATTATGTTGGTGAGTCAATCGGGCTTTATGATTAAGAACGTAGCTGTATATTTGTTGAGGAGAAAGAGGGTCTGGTCGAGTGGTTATAGCAGAGACTACGGACTCATAATCGAAGCCAAGTCCTGCAAGAAGATATAGGGCAAACTGAGAAGGTGGAAGAGGATGACCTGCGGCTCCTAGAGAAGCTACCATAGAAGTAGCTTGATTGTAATAGTCAGCCATGGATTCAGAGCCCTTTTTAAGGGTGGCTAATTGAAACTGGGTTTGTATTACGTGGGCAGATGACTGGGCAGCATAGAGATCCCAAAGCGTGGTCCAGATATGGTTAGACGAAGTGCAATCCAAAACATGGGAGAGCACCGAGTCTGTGAGTGAGGAGTAAAGGGTCGAGATGATCATCTAATCTTGAAGAAGCCAATTAGCGTGACTGGGATTGGGAGCATTATTAAGAGTGGGTGATGGAATTGGAGTAGAGCCATCAATGTGGCCATAGAGCTGATGAGCTTTGAGGAAGGCGACGACCTGTGCACGCCAGAGAAGGTAATTTTGATTAGATAACTTGATGGTGATGAAATTGGAAGCAGAGGAAATAATGGAGGGAGTAGGAGCGGGAGGGGTAGAATCATTGTTTTTCTTGGTCATTTGTGGCAAAGAGAAGAAGGATAGACGTTTGTCTAATTGACTCTAGATACCATAATGAAACACAGCAGGTGCTTGAATGAACAAATGTCTCAAGGGGCTTAGAATTTCTGGGTATATTGTTTTTCACACGCACTATTACAAGAACTAAAGGGCATATTTATACACATCAGTTAGAGTAATTTAACCCTGCATTTATCAATACATTTGGAATAAATTTCATTTGAATTTGATAACAGACAGGGCCCACTTTATTCGGTTAATCGGAGACACATCCATACACGTCATGCACGTCCAGTGGCACCTCCAGTGCCTTCTTGTTTTCCTTGGGCATTTGTTGTGGCAGCTCAGCTGTAGACTTAATAGTGGTGAGGCAGACTATCGACGGCGAGATCATGAGCTTCTACGTGCTGAAGCGCCCTGGCGTCGACGAACTCCTGGCGACTCTGGGTGAGAGATTCGAGATCTTGGTGTTCACAGCGAGGTTGAGGGAATACGCATCGCTTGTGCTCGACCAGCTCGACCCTAAGGCCGTGATATCCCACCGGCTGTACCGAGATTCCTGCAAGGAGGTGGACGGGAAGTTCGTGAAGGACTTGTCGTAGACGATAACCCGAATGCGTACGAGTTTCAGCCCGAGAATGCGATCCCCATTCGACCCTTTACAGACGATCTCAGCGACACGGAGTTGGAGAGGGTGATCAAGTTCCTTGAAGGGTCAGATGGTTTTGAGGATACGAGGGAGGCTGTGAAGCAATACGTGACTGCTGATCCATATAATAAAACATTTTGATGGTATGCAAATTTAATAATTCCCACCAAGTTTGTCTCTTTCTTTCTTTATCAAGTTTCTTTTCCCCAAAAGAATATTAGATATTTATGTATGTATTGAACAGAAAGTTGTTCAATCATAAAGGAGAAAAGAAACTCAGGCTAACTTGTTAATTATGATTCATTTTCCTCCGAGTTGACACTGACGTAGAATTTTTAAATAATTAAAAATCTATTATTTTGGGATTTCAAATTATATATGAATACTTGAGTTCGAATAATGACGTAGTTGGAGGTGCTTATGCAAGACATATATAGCTGGATCTCCTTTTCTCTACCTTCTGTTGCATTATTATGTTGGTTGGGAAAAAAATGCTTCAAAAATAAGATTAGCCATGCCGTCCTGAGTACAATACTGGTTCGCCATAGGTCCGAAGTCATCTCCTTTCTTCAACTGCACACGAACCTTGCTTTGCCATTGACTGGCTTTTCCTCTAAAATTGATTTTGTAGCTTCTTCAGGAGGCCATAATGTTTATGAATCTAACAGTACCCCCATATTGATATTTATCTAGTGTAGGAATTTCCTGACAAAGCACTCCAATCTTCAGCTCATTTTGTTGCAATCTGCATGATAAGAGAGCACAATGAATGCAGCAATTACATGCTCAATCTCATATAGCCGGTCAAATGTAGGCAGATCCTTGTATTAGAGATCAAACTGGAAACAGAGCGACAGTGCAGTGATCTGCACACAGGAGTTTATGCGGCAAACTCGAGATTACGAAGAACAACAGGGAGCTTCAATGAAAAGAGAAAACTTATGATATTATTGAATGAATGAAGAATAGTACATTCGGGTCTCTTATATACGCAGATGAATACAAGAACTACCATAACTAACTTGTAAAACAGAATGTGTTGACGTGGTGGACTATCTTGGATTACCATGCCAACTAGGACAGCTTACAAGTGAGGCTTACGTCTAATAACTTGGGCGAGAGAGAAAGAGATCCATTTGCAAGACGCTCAACCAAAATTCACCCCAATAATTTCGTCATGGAGGCTTATTTGCAATCACAAGTCCGGGAAAAATATAATGTTAAGCATAAGCGTCCTCTCTGCCAGGGTCCTTTTTCAGTGAAAGGAAAAGATCTTTCAGGTGCAAACATCCCTACCAACATCTGCTTCTCTAGTCCGCTAATTAAATTGTTCAAGCCTAACCATTAATTCAAAAGCCTAGAACTAATGAATATTGATTTGGTTAAACTTTAATTTAAATTAATAAGTTTTGACAATTTCTTGTTTATCTTTTTATTCGCGAGGGGCCTTCAAGGTGGAATATGAGCTTCAACCTTTATTTTCTTGTTTTGTCTAGTGGGGTTGTCCTACATCGGTTGTGGACTGCCAAGCGAGCATCGAGCAAAAGTTTTGTCCAAGCTTCCCTCAAATCCAGCATTGGCTCGAGTGGACTGTTTAGCGAGTATTAAACGAACTTTTTGTTTAAGTTTCACTCGAGCCAACTATCGAGCGCATCTCAAGCGCCAAGTCGAGTGACAATCAAGTGAACAATTTGTCTACAGCTTTTCTAGCTCACATGACCAATCAGGCTCCACAATCCAACGTGACCACCCAACACTTGGATCAGAGTCCAAGTTTATCAACAATCTCAACTCAACAATCAACGGGAGAAATGGGTCGTCACTACTCCGACCCATTGCCCAATATGTGAGGGGGAGATTGTTGGGATTATCTCACATAAGTTGTGGAAAGGATTGGTGGTCAGTTTATAAGTGTTAGGAAAAGTCTCACCTCTTTAGCTAGTTTTCGAATTTATGAGAGACCCATGACCACCCAACACTATCCACTGCTTCAGAAAATCTTTAATATGTATTATGAGCAGATTCAAAACTCAAAAGAAACTGGTTTCATAGTCAAAAGATTTCAGAACAGAGTATTGCGAGAATTTTGGTTGTTCATGCCATTTGATTTCTTCTATCTCCTATTGTGTTCTTGCTATCTCTAATTGAAGATCTTGAGCATAAATATATCAGTCCTTTTTCAAGTAGTTCAAGCCAACAAACTGCAATGCATCACCACCAACCCAATGGTACCAGCACATCGACTAGCGGACTTTAAATAAATTATTATTTAAGACAATGCTCCCTTTGCGGAAAATGAGTGGAAATCATTTTTTCAGTGTCAAAGCCAGATTTCTTTTTCTTTTTGTACACTGTAATTATTGTAAGAGGATGTATGTTGAGAAACCTCACTCGCTTCTCATTTATCTTAATCATTTTATATTAATGAAATACTTGCTTTAAAAAAAAAACATAGATACCCCTAAACTTGAGGACTTGTTTCCCTTTGTACGGTGTAAAGCGAATTATATAGTATAAACAATATAAGAAAAGCAAGAAAGCAAACAAACCCGAAGAAAAGGACTACTCTTGCGAAAATGGGTGAATGCCACGTGGAGACTTCATCTTGAGGGAAGCTATTAAATTATAGGTTATAAAGCAATATCGGGTACTTGGCACACAGAAAAGTTATAACGTCTGAAAGGTGGGTCTGGATATTTTTTCAAATCAAAAGATTGTATCGTATAATAGCTTTTGCTATCCAAATAAAAATTTCATTTCTTAATTTTTGAAAATATCTATTTAAATAAATAATATTTTATTTCTTAAGTCAAAACTATTTTATTTCATTATCTAAATATATATTTTTTTACAAATTATCTCATCTTATTTTAACTCAAAAAATTTTATTACTATTTAAAATATTTCATCTCATCTCATCTGAATTGTCTATCCAAATCTAATTAGTACGATGGCACACGATGGAGAAACAAACAAAAAAAAAAATGTGACGGCGCAGTTACTTAACAGGATCTGTTTGGTTGCATGGAATACCAAACCATAGCCTAGTTACAAACCAGAGTATCATGCACTAGTACACAAAGCAATGATAGAGGAAACTGATTTCTTTTATTAATATGAAGTCAACACCATTTAGGTGTCCTAAACGGGCAAGGGCTTTGGGAAATACAAGCAAATTACGGTATTATTGTCTTTGTTGGATTGGCATTCTAATTTCTTCTTGTACCTCATTTGTTTCCAAGCAGTAGTCATAGACCAAATCTAACGGTTTTCACTTTTCATAAAGCAAAATGGCAGCCCTATTTCTTCGTTTATCGTATCTTAATAAAAATAAAATATTTGTTCTTTATCATCCACACATATCATTTTTTTTTTTTTTAAATAATTGAGTTCTTCTACTTATCATTTATATACCACACATTTAGTAAAAGATAAAAAATAAAAAATTATATATCGAATATGATGTGAGGATGAGAAGTAAAATTTTTTTAAAAATAAATAAATCACATTCTTTAAGACTGCCATGAAAAAGGATTTTGTGTTATGTAAACATAAAATTAAATAAATAATAATAACTTAACCACTTCCATGGTGGCACACTTTACGACTACAGGGTGACAAGATTCAATCACCTTCTATGGTAGCTAAGCTCAAGTCATCCCGTGGTGATTGGAATTAGCTACCATGTGGACGATCAAATTTAACCACTAAATGGATGAGTAAGAGAAATGATATATACAAGTCTTAAATTTACGAGGCTCACACAGACCCTTTATAAAATATATATATATATACTTCACCATTAAAAAAAAAAACTCATTTTTTATTGATGGAACTCACATTTTTACAAAAAGCTTGTGTAAAATTTATACATTAAAGCCTGTACCTAACATTGCTCGGATGACTATATTTAACCACCACGAGATGTTTAGATCAAGTCACCATGAGCTAGCCATCCCTTATGGCCCACAGCATGGATGGTCGAATCATCTAGCCACCTTGTTACTAGTAAGTAGGACTGTAATCGATCCAAGTCGAGTCAAATTTTTAAGTTATCGAGTCAAGCTGGACTCAATTAATTGGAGTTTGAGCTTGAGCTACAATTGAAAGCTCTTCGAGTCAAGCCGAGTTCAAATTGATCAAACACGAGTTCGATTCAAACTGAGTTATTGATCGATCTTTGTTTGTACTCTTTAACAAGCCTAAACTGAACCGAATTGAATCGAGTTATTACTTGAGTTTTGTTTTTACTCTTTTATATAATTTTATTTATTTTTTGTATGAATTGAATAATTAAAAATACCAAATTACAAGACAAAATATTAAATCTAATAAAATTTTTACAACTAATATATAACCTTATATTGAATTATAAAAGCATAACATCTTCATGAACACATTTCTTATATGGTTATACATTGTGGTACCAAGTCCTATGTACTAACTATTACACATATTATCAAATAGATAATATAATTAATCACTTAAGTACTTAATTAACTAACATATAATTATGAACTATAATATATAGGGAAAAATACTTTGCATCAGCCCCTAATTTGGCATCAGCCATCCCACACTGTATGTGGCATCCTCCTGACCACTGATTTCAAATTATAAGAGAG
>QEOT01008904.1:121736-169811 GCA_003123785.1 Pterocarya stenoptera | reverse complement strand
ACAGTGTCAGCTTTCACAACAGCCGTCGAATCAAACCCAATTAACAATGACAAAAGTAGCGATCATGGTTTGTATCAAATTCAGATCTTCACGCACATATAGTATCATCAAATGATTAAATATTGACAAAAATGAATAAAAATTTGCGACAGTATGGAGATCAGATCGAAGAGAGCATCACAGAATCTAGGGCAAGAGAAACGTCCTTTTCAATCCGTCATCCATCCAAATTATACTTGGAAAAAGAAAAATGTACCCAAAAAATGAACACAATAATAAAAAAAGAAATAGAAAAGAAGAAGCTACCTGGGAATTCACAGAACGACAAATACCCAAACAAGAGAGCTACGTCAATGGAGATAGAAGCAGAGCTAGCATGTCAGTGAGTGACTGTGAGACAGACAGACAGAGATAGAGAGAGAGAGAGAGAGAGAGCTTTCGCGGCCTTCCCATCCCATGTGTGCATGCCTGTCTTTTTCTTTCTTTCTTTTTATGAAAAAATAAATAGTACGATATTTTTTTTTATTTTCTCATATTTCTTATTGGCTGAAGACCAGAGGGCCCCAATCGCCGATAAATACTGTTATAAGGTAATTCCTGTTTTCTGGTGATTCGTGCATTTTCTGGCTTTTTGTCCGTTAATATATATTTTTTCAACTCCCTGCTTTGTTCATCATCGTAGATTCGACTGTTTGGTTAGGCAATTCAAATAAAACAAAATAAAATTAGATATTTTATTAAAATATAAATAAATTATTATAATATTATTTTTATTTAAAAATTTAGAAAAATTAAATTATTTATTATAGTTTATGTAGTAATTTGAAAAAATTATAATGATTATATAAAATGAGATGATATGAGATCATTTAATTTTATATAATCAAACTAGTCTTTCGATGATAAGTAAGTGATAACATAAATAAATAAATAAATTTAATAATCTTTATTTTTCTCAAAATAAATTTTATAGATAATATTAAGTTTTCAATAAATATTGTAGGATACAATTCATCTATCTATCCCGATTTCATATTAAAATCTTACAATTTGGATAATATTTTCAGATAATTTTTACTCATATATAATACCCAATTTTAGAAAACTAGATAAACTCTTATAAGATTTTCTTTTTGACATCCAGTATAAAGGGAAATGATTTGTATAATTTTAAATATGCAAGTTCTACGCATTCATTTAAAAAAAAAAAAAACTAGTAAATCTTAGACTCGCATGAAAAAATTTACTTTTTAATAATAGATCATACTTTTTTTTTAAATGAGTGTGTGGGATTTGTGAATCCTAAAACTATATATAACGTTATTCTAGTGTAAAATATTATTATTTTTTCTAACCAATTATTAACCGAAAAAAGAAGGTTGGGTGAAATTGTTTGCAATCACATTTTCATTTAGAGTTGAGAAGATTGAAGTATGAGATAAAAGATATGCGTTTTCTATGGATCTATCCCCCACAAAGAGTGGAACACAAGTAAATCTCGTGCATGTGTTAATGCCACATTATGACTTTTTCTACGTGGAAAAATAAGCATAAAAACATGGTAATATTTGCTATTTTGAAAACTTATGGATAATCACAGGGAAAAAAGTGTTGTCATCTTCTTTAACAAAAATCTATGAGCTCTTCTTTAACAAAAGTGTTGTCATCTTCTTTAACAAAAAGTGTTGTTAAAGAAGATCTTCTTTAACAAAAATCTCCATGACTAGAGCTTCCTTCCACCATCTGTTCTCCTCATCTATGAGCTCTTTCACTCTTGAGAACTTGGCAAGCATCTGCACGGGTGATTGACTATAGAATATAGAAGGCTTGGGGATCCATCTATCCCCCCATATATTAATATTGTGCCCATTCCTCACCCTCCATATTAGTCCTTCCTTTAATAAATCAAGAGACCTCCATAAGCTTCACCATATAAGTGAGGGTCTAGATCCCAATTTTGACTTTAGGAGATTTGACTGCTTGAAATAGTCATCTATACTTTCAAACCTTTGAACAATTGCATGTTAACTAATTAATCCAACATAAAGTCTTATACACGTATTGTGTTACGTACGAAATCTCTTTGCTTATGCTTTGAAAACTCAAATCATCCTTTGGTTTGACCAATTGAACAAAACCAATAAACAGTTTGAAAGAAAAATGTCTCGTAACATAGTGAAGGCGCAAATCGAGTGGGATCTTCAGAGTATATTTCTTTACAATCAAGTTAATATATGCTTAGTTGGCCTTCCATGGATTTTAGAAAGAGAAACTCTCTATTTTCTCTAGAAAACTTAAATCCTTTTTAGCTTTTCCGCCGGAGAGGAGGGTGGAGTTATGGCTCTCACCCTCATTTATGTTCCCTTTCTGATACCACTTTGTGTATATGTTTTGGCTTTCACGGTAGTGTTTTTATTCTCTCCCCTCCACCAGTTCGATTTTGGTCAAATCTATCACATTCTGGCAACCAACAGTTGACACGCACCCCACCACGCAACCCTACAGACGCCAATCTATTGGGACGATGTGAAATTGCAATGAAAATCCAGGCGAGTGATCCTCACGCATAGCTTGCTTCCTCGCGTGGCCTTCACACACCGTTGCGCCCCGACGAGCCCACCTGCTACACTTGCCGCACCAACAAATCCCCCACCTCAATATCTTTCAAATTTGCCCCAACACGCGCCAACACAGGTGTGCGAGAAGACAGATGCTCTGCCGCAAATCAGTTCATCTGATACCGTACTTTCTACTATGTTATGGCTTTTCCTAATAGATGATCTTGAAAAAGGGAATACATATCTCTCCAAAAAATATCCAAAGACAACAAACTATAGTGCACCCACAGCTTCCACTGCCTTCAACAATGGTTTCACAATTCGCATGGCTATACGAATTGTTAAAAATTGTCTTTTAAGACGGCGCCTTCTTTGTAGGGCATTGGTGGGGACCAAGAAATTGGTCCCAAAATCCTTTTTTTTTTTCTTTTTTTCTCTCAACATTTCCACTGTGGTTATTGTACCAGGACGTTTGTTGGAGAACCTCTACCCCTTCCACATGATCATCTTTTCCTTATCTGGATGAAAAATTGCTTGCTTAATAGAAAAAAAAAAGTTAATATACGCTTAAGATTGGTTAAGTGCCTCCCCTATGAGTTTAAAAGAAGAAAAAACATCATAGAATGAGAAACTATGCTTCTTAGTTTGCCACATGCTCACATTTAACATTATTTCATTGATTAGCCAAACAAAGAACCAAAGAAGAAAAATGATCATCCCACTCAAATTCGACTTTGATTTGTTAAGTTGTAGATCGAGATGGATTGATAATTAAGTTTATTGAAAATATTTATACAATTTTAAGGTGTGCAAGTTCTATGTACTCCTTTTGATTTTGTAAAAAAATAAACAAAATTAATATCCACATGAATAATCTATTTTTTAAGGATAGACTCGACTTTTTTCAATAGGTGTGTACAAGCCTTGCACGGTACGCTTTAAGATTATATCTAACATTACTATATATATTTTCTTAAATCTTGATTGTGAATCTTGGATTTGATTTATTTCAAAATCCAAAAGCTTAATTAAGGGAAAATATTATATTTTATTACTTTGTACCCTCCATCACTCTTTTTTATTAAATTATGAAAAGTATATAATAATATACATGATGATTTTAAACCATCAATATGCTTTAATATGCACGTTTAATCTTAATGATCGAATCTTAGAGATTGTTTATATTGAAACCTATTAATTATTGCACAAAATATAATAATTCATTTGTTTAAATATTATTCTTACCTTTATTAATATAAGGTCATGATGTTGAACCTAATCATGGTCGAAATCTTGATCTTAGGAATCTTGTCTTACATGTGTTTGATGGTAATAGGCTAATTTTAGATCTTGTCAATTTATTTTTATTTGTTTTAAGACCATTTGAAAAGGAGATCATGTGGATCTTAGCCAGCCATTTTGGTCAAGCATAAGTGGGACTGTGGAACCCAGCAATTAAGGATATTGTCATGCCTAACAACCAACAGTACATGACAGCATTAAGTACATGACAAATATTTGTTAAAGGGTCAAGCTACAGCTCCCACTGAGGTGTATTTTTACTTTTTGATATGTTTTTTTTTTTTAGTTTTATTTTATATAAATTTTTTTAATAATTTTAAATATTTAAAAAAATAAAATAAATTTAAAATATCATTAAGAAATAATTTCTTAATCAGAAAGTAAAAAAAAAATTATTAAAATTTTACTTCGTGATTAAGGAAATATTTTTTAATAATATTGTGATTTTATTTTATTTTTAAAAAATATTAAAATTGTTAAAAAAATTTATATAAAAAAAAACATAAAAAAGCAAGCCTACACCCCCAACGGGGCGTGTAGCATTATTCATTTGTTAAATATTGTCATGTCACGTCAATTTGTGAGTTTATTTTTATAAGATCTCTTCGTAGCTGTAACACTTTATATATATATATATTAAATATCAAGTGAGATTATAATGAATGGTTGAGCTTTGTTAAGTAATATATGTTAAGTTATATTAGTTAGGCTCGAATACATGAGGCACGTGGTATTCTTACTATTCCCATACACCCTATTACAAGATGACATGTCATTATAGACTGATTGTTATGTAAATAGATTTAATTTTAGGACATCTTATAATAAGGTAGATGTATGAGCTAATAGTCTATTGTGACCATAAACATGAAAGAATTCTTGTTCCAACCAAGCAAAAGCAAGAATTGGGGAATAATTATTGGGCCAATGCTTTGTCCCCCATATTGTGTAAAGTGTAAAGGTTGAAAGAGGGCTCATTTGGGACAGACTATTGTTGACACGAAAAAGGGGGGAAAAAAAATTGAGAATTTTAAAAATTCTTAAAATTTTTTATAATTTCATTTTCAAACATTATTTAAATACAAAATATTTTTTAATTTCAAATTTATAATATTTTCATCTAATCATTACGTAATCAGTACCCAAATACAAAAATCAATACAACTTTTACAAATTTCAAAACAAAACACAAAAATTAATACAATTTTTATAATCTTCAAAATTAAAATAATACTCAAATTTTTCTAAAACTTTATAATGTTTTTTTTTTAAACTTTTTCTCTCTCATTTCTCAAAATCCAATAAAACATCTTTAGTTAAGTTATTTCACTATATATGACTTAGTTAACTTCTCACGACCTACTTGTGTTGTGAAAACAATGTAATAAAGTAAAGTAAAACAAGAAATCAATCATATGGTACAAAGATTTATATGATTCGGTAACGTGCCTATGTCTATGGAGCTATAGAGGATTTTATTTTCTTGAGGAATGACAAAACATGTTTTGTGAGTGAAAATACACTGTTCCAAATGGCCATACTATTCATCAATTACATATTTATAGGGTTGTCGAATAAACTTTTTATATGGACTTCACTTGAACAACATGTAGTGTAAATATCAAACAAACTTTCTGTCTGACGTTTCTCGAGTCATAAGCCTATTCCATGGCCCAAACCTTGTTGAAAATTCACCAAAAACTCATAATAAATCATTATCGGGTCAGGTCATCAAATCAAACCGCCACAAGAATAAACCAAACTTTACAAACTCAAAAACTTGGAAGTCCAATCCCAAGCAACCCTCAGAATTCCTTTGGTATAGGCAGGAAGGTAAGATGGGACTCAAGCTATTAACGATAAAACAGTAGATGAGAAGGAATGGCCTAGTGCAAATACACTGAGAAATGCAGGATTAGAAAAACAGGCAGCCAAATGACATTATAAAAACCCTTGAGATTCGAGTAAATCTCTCACCAACAAGTTTTTAAGCCTAACCTAAATTTGTTTGTACAAAATCATTTAAGCACGTGCTACTTCTAAATCAGTTCTTAAGAATTAACCATTAACGAAAATACATCTAAATATTATTATTCTTGATAAATGTTATTTATAATTCTAGAATGTGCAAACATTATGCATTTTTTTTAAAAAAAAAATAGATAAATTTGAAATTTACGTTAAAAAAAAATTAATATATTAATAATAAATTAACTCTTCTTTTTTTTAAAAGAAAATTTTAAAAATTTGGTAACCAAACGTTAATTTCCTTTGCTGGCTAACAAATGAAGTGACTTGGAAAAGACATTTTGTAAGTATAGCAACCAAGCACAGCCTTGACCACTTGAAAAAAAAATGTTACCAAACTTCACATGAAGGTGGAGCCTACATATGGTGCTAAGGACGAGACATCCATCATTAATTTCAGTGGGTAAGGTATCTGGTTTCTCAGTAGGTAAGAACGAAGAGTGGGATATTTGGTTAGTAAGACAGCCACGTGTACACCTTAAAAAACTATTAAATTTTATAAAATCCCAACTAATACACATGATGTAAATTATCCCAAGTTGCAAAAAAAAAAAAAAAAAAAAGGTTGGTCCACCGAAATTCTTATCATATCCTCATTAATAAATATAAGTATTTGTATAGACCATATCCCAATTAATGCATAAATAAAATAAAATAAAATAAAATAAAAAGCAATATCTCATAAAGTAACTGATCTATAGTACTGGTTAAAAAAAAAAAAAAGATTTTTTATGGCATAAATATTAGCCCCACATAAATTTAATGACTTGGGTCTTTGATGTCTTGTATGGTACAAATGTCAAATACTTCAAGAGTAATGTCACTGATTATTATTCTTAGAAAATGTTAGAATCTAAACTTAGTGATGTTATTGGATGCATACTTTTAAGATATATTAGAGTCATACGCGTAAGAATTTACTCTTTCAAATAAAATTTTCTCGCTTCATTTTAGTTTGACCAGCAGTTAGAAGACTAGGCTCCGTTTGGATATTGAGATGAGTTAAATTTTTTATGAATTATAGTGAGTTGAGATGTGGAATGAGTTTTGTGAGGTCCATCTAAGATAAGTTTAGATGTTAAGATGAGTTTAAATATATTTATGAGAAGTTAAAAAAAGTTGTGAGTTTCATGTATAAAGAGGTGTTGAGTTGAAAAGGTTGTGAGTCTGATGTGTAAAGATATTTTGATTAAGATAAATTTAATGATTTGAGAGTTAAGTGTTTGGATGTTAGATTAGGCTTAAAATTCCTAATATGAGAGTCTAAACACATTACCAAAATGATAAAATCTCTTATTAAGTTGTGATAATATCCACATGGAAAATAATTTGTACATGTTTAGAGTGTTTGTCACATATTTGAAAAAAGTAAAGACCCGTATAAAAATACTTTCTACAATAGGTACTATACGTACGGCACTTGCATATCTTTAAATTTATATTTAACATTATTTTATAAAAAATGCTACAACTACAAATATGTATCATAAAAATAAACTCATAAATTAACATGACTTTATACAATATGTTAAATATACTTTATAATAAAAATAATTTTATAATTTAATACACTAGATTAAATTAGATCAATTTATGAATTTATAAATTATACAATCTCACCCTTTTTTAACAAAAAAAAATTATACAATATTTATACATTCCTTTATTTTACCCTATCTTATCTTTAGATAAAACCCTTAAAAAAAAACTAATTTAGGTAGAACTTGGCTCATGCAAACCGTTGATGCTGGATCTTGAGAGCAGCCTCAAGTAGCCAAGTGGCTATATATTGATGTGACGGACTAACTAATTCTGACGGTTGGGGCCCATCCTGCATATGAGCCTTCAAGACAAAAGAAACCTCATGGAATGGCGTGGCATATCGATCTGACAGATGTCACCTCAAAAGGTGTGTGCAATTTGGATTTCCACGTCGGTTCTCTTTTTTATTCTCTTTGGGTTGGCGAGAGATTCCTGGACATTTCTGAATCATCGGAAAGCATTATTATGGGCTGGATGGAAGCCTTCTGGGCCGGGTCTGAAACAACTGTTGGGCCCAAATGCCTAACAAAATAATAATCCAGATGCTTAAAATCAGCTAAATTAAAGAAAAAAAACTTAATAATCAAATTTTAAGGGGTCGGCCGATTTTAAGATATCACTCCCTTCAAGTTCAATCTTTTGGGATCCCAAAAACTATAAGGAAGAAATATTGTTAAGAATTTGGAGAAGCCCCAAAATGAGCATCCCAAAAACTATTATCATCATCATCATGTATACAGTACACTTGACACATTATCTATACATGATGATATACACATACATGATGCATAACACCACGGTGTCCTAAATGTATGTATCCATCCACCATGCACACCATTGCATCAAAAACATCCCCCCCAATAAAAAAACACTTTTGTCTTTGTCCCTCCTGGACCCCACAAATACTATTTTTTCTTTTTTTTTCTTCTAATTCTTAGCAGAGCACGGGAACAGTCATAGACTTTTTTGTCTCGAGTTACCGCGCGATGCATGCATCCATTGACAAATGTGCGACGTTTCGGCCTCATTCGCACCGAACGTCTCATCAAAAAGGTTTCTGAAGGTACATGAATATATCCTGCAACGGCGACATATGATTACTACTCTGGAATTGCGAACTGAATCCGCCGTCGATGGTGGTATCCATGCCATTAAATGGGAACTCCAGGGCTTTTTCCCAGTACTTGGGCTCGCTTTGCACCTCGCACGCGAACTCCGGCGACACCACTTGCTCTGAGCAGCTCGAGTCAGTGTGCAGCCTCGGCACCGAATCCGACGTGTCGTAATACATGTAATCATTCGCCTTCTCCGTCTGCGCGGGAAGGATCGCCGATGCGGTCCCTCCGACGGTCAGATTCTCCGGCTTCTTGTCCTCCATTTCCTGGTCGTTCATCTGCATCATCATCTTCTTGTCCATAGAGGCCTGCTGTTGTTGTTGTTTCTCGATACTGCCCTTCTTGTTGTATATGCGGCACAGAACCCAATCGTCCAGCTGTCAAAATCAGAACCGTTAATTCATATCATCAGGATCATGATTAGGCTATTCTCATATGATGTCAGATAGAGATAAGACGGAATATTTTTCCTTAATTTGATAAGTTTTTCTACTATGACAGGCTTATGTCACGGTCAAGAAAAGTCCCATCTTTGATCAAAAGAAAAGGGTCCATCTCTACCGTCCATTTCAAGCATTAAATAGCCACCAAATCTGAACAGAACAGGGACAGACGAGACCCAGCTGGCATTCAGCTTTACGACTATGGCAAGATGGCCATTTAAACCAGGGCCTGTCCATTTCTGAACTTATCATGCATCGAAATGTCCGTTTTATCCCTACAATTTATAAAGAACCGTGAATGTCGGTTATGAAGGTTATGGTATACCCTTAAGCTGTTCTTCTTGCGAGCGGAGCGATCCACATCCAGCCGGTACTCGTGCATAATCCAATTCGTTTTCTCTCCTCTGGGCGCTTTGCCGGAGTAAAACACAAGAGCCTTCTTGATCCCGACTGGCTTCGGATGCCCTATCGGCTTATCTGCACCGGTCGCCTTCCAGTAGCCCGTCCCGGCCGCTCGGTTAGGCCTTGAACCGTTCGGGTACTTCCGGTCCCTAGGCGAAAAGAAGTACCACTCTTTCTCTCCGTACAACGCCTTACCTGTAGATTTCCACCAAGCACCAGAAATTTGGAAAATAAATAAAAGAAGCTAAAGAGGTTAAAACACAAATAAATCGGAAAAAAATAGGTATATATATATATACCGGGAAGTTCCCAAGGATCGTATTTGTAGAGGTCGATTTCGGCGATAATCGGTACAGCGATTGGCTGCGACGCGCATTTCCGGCACAGGTAGTGCATCACAAGCTCTTCGTCCGTCGGGTGGAACCTGAAGCCTGGCGGCAACTGTAACTCCGACGCCATTTTCGGTCTTTTAAGAATGACTCCTTTCTTCTTCTTCGCTCCGCTCAGCTGTGCAACTGCGGGTTTAGACTTCGGCGGCGCTTGAAACTTAAAACGAAAGGGAGAGAAATGAATATATAGGGAAGTGGGGGGACACGTGTCGAGAACTGCCGGTGGGTTCTAGAAAACACGTGGGCGATAACCTTTTGATTTAAAATTGTTTTTTCTCCTGCGCGCTATGTATGTGTGGGGATTAACGTTGGTGCTGAACGCAGCCGGACACGTGGCGGACGACGAAGCCAAGTGCGTGCGTGTCGATTACCCACATGGAGGTGATTTTGTCACTGCTTACGTATTGTGTTTTGGACTGTTTCTATAGTCGGTCGGGGGCCACTTGTCCTTGGGCCCCCGTGTGGGTTGTTTTCGTTTTCTCGGTGCTTAGGAGTCGACAGTTCAACGGTGGGATCATGGCTACACGTCAGCCTGAGGTGCTTCCACGTGTGTCGCACGAGCCAAGATCCTAATGTGAATAAAGACAAATTTTAAATACTTTTTCAATACATATTATTTTCTGTTCTTTGTAAATTTTCTTTTATAAATTTTTAATATTTTTCTTTTTAGATATTTCTAGCTCTGTTTTATTTCTAGCTATTATTTTGCGAAAATGGTTGCTTTCTCAATTTTATCAGACATTAATACTTTGATAATAATCCATGTCAATGTCCAAAACATTATTCAACGAACATTCTTGGCATAAAAAGTGAAGTATTGTAGACTGTAGTAGGGCTGTTAAACAGTAATAGTCAACCGAATCTAAGTTCCATTAAAAAAAAATTAAAATGATATTTGCAAATTATTGATACACTGAATATATTACTTTCAAATCTTCACTCATTTTCACATTTCTCTCTCTCTCTCTCTCATGCATCGGTCTTGTTGTGCTACATGCAGTAATTATGATGAATAATACTTAAAAGAGAGAAAATGAAAAAAAAAATACATAGATTTAACGTGATTCGACAATATACCTACATTCATAAGAGCGAGAGGTTGAATTTTCACTAATGATCGGTGCATTACACTTTCTTCACTCCACTCTGCTTCACTCTCGACATCAGCCTGCTTTCTCTATAAACATGTTTCACTTGATATGAGCCACATACTACAACAGGCCTCCATGATCTCCTTCGTGCTATGTTGATGGTTGATGCGATTGTTACCACAAGCACCACTTGTAAGTATATATTCTCGTTATAAAGTCGAAACCTTAATCTTCCAATTTTAATGTTGATTGCAACATCCCTCAATCAAGTTCTCTCGAATGATACTCGCCACCTAATCTATTTGAACATTATTTTGGTGGAGATAATTTTGTTGAAATTAGTTTGTAAATGTGTGAAATTGGAAATAGTTGAGAGTTTGGGCGAGTATCTAGCTAGTAGGCTATCAGGCTAACCTACCAACCTGATAGGCAAGTCCGGGCAAAGAAACTGTGATAGAGGGGGTGAGAGGGTCGTAGTACCTATCCACCTAACCGAACCCTAGCCTAACTCAATTACATCATGTGTGTATACATATATCATCTTATTTAATTTAAATCATTTGCTTAGTTCAAAACATTTTTCATTGAGAATTCGTTGTTGAGTACTGATTTATAGGAGTAAATTATGCCGTTAATTACAATTGAAAAGAAGCATATAAACTCAAACCCACTTGAGAATGAGCTACACCAAATATATATATATATATATAGAGTAATGCTACATATAATTTCTATTTAAAGACTGTTCATACAAGTCTGGATAATTTTATTTTTAAAATTTTTTAAAAATTATAATAATATCCTTATCAAATTACAATGATTTTCATTTAATGAAATATATGAATAGATCTGCACATACAATACTTACTTGGAGACTGTAAATAAAATTCTTCATATATATAAACAAAATTATCTACCTTTTTTATTCAAAATATTGTTCACAATTTAGAGGTTGGACCTACGAGTAGTAATCGTGTCATGGACTAGTTTTACACATCATTATTAAAAATAATTAGGTAAACAAATGAACATATTGGACCTTATGTGTCAAAAGTGTGAACATCTTGCATGTGTGGATAAGGACCAAAGGAAGGTGCTAGGCAAGCGCTAAAACCGCCAAAATAACACTCGTGGAGACTTTCGAAGAAAACCCACTGAAATTAAAACTAATTTATATTTATATATATATATATTTATTTACTTATTTATGCGTGGACTTGGGGCATCTTAGCACAGTCAAATATTCTGAGTTGCATGACGGCCCAATCACGTTGCGCCACCGACGTGGTTCCCGGGGAATTTCAGAGAAACTTCCTGGTATACACCAACCACGTCATCCATGACATATAATGTCCAAGGCCTTAGGTAATGTCCAAGACCTTTGACACGCGTGCACAATGACACCTTTAGGTAACCTAATCAAGACTCCAGCTTGCATGAACTCTACGCTGACACGTGGCATGATTTGACTCGCTCAATAACATAGTTTTTTTTTTTTTTTAAGATTCAAATAACATAGTATTAAGCATATATAGAACGTTTATTTAGGCATGCATGTGAAAATGGTTACCCTATGACCAATATTAATGTTTTTAATATATATGGTCCGATTTTTTAATATTTCTATGATTTGATTGGTCAATACAATTTACAAAAAATAAATAGGGTCAGTCTAAATTAGTGGACCCACATAATGTCTTAATTAGCTCCGATGATTTCTTGAGGGAATGGAAATCAAATCATGGTGTTTTTTGGTCTTAGAAGAAGTCAATGAATGGACGGCTGAGATCAGCCATGACATGTTTTGTTTGAGAGTGATGGTCAAAGGTGATCGATTCTATGGCCATTATAAGAATGAGATGTTATAATGTTTACCAAATAAATACCGGCCATCACCATTAAATTGTTTAAAAACATGTTTTCTTAAATATGTTTAAGAAATAGGTAGAATGTTGTCTTTTGAACGTTTATCTATAGAGAATTTCAGCAAGAGTAAAGTCTAGAGCAATCCAATAGTGTATTGGTAGAGCTCCAAATGGTTGATATGAAAATACCTCCGCATATATCCGGTCATGAATGTAAGTTTCTCTTTATGAATGAATGAATATATGATGTCATTTCCTTTTAAAAAAATATATGTTTAAGGGGTTCATAGATTAATATAATTAATTATTTTTTTAAAAATGTATTAACTGACATTTTATTAAAAAATCCTTATTCATAAGAGAGGAATACCGTGATAATCATCTAGATATCTGAAAAATTACAAATAATTTAACGTAATTAGTCTTATTAAAAGGCACACATATTTTATGTAATTTTGAAGTTGATAGGATTAGTGATAACCATTTATTAAATGGCCTGGCTGAGTTGTGGGATATATATGTCATGTATGAACATGATGTTCAAGAAAAGTGGATAGATCAAAACCCCACGTGCATGATCTATTGGTGTAGCCGAAAGCAATAATTTGACATCAAATCTTGAAAAAAGGGTTAAGGGTTTTAATCAGCTCACAAGTACTACTAATCACATTCATTTGGTCGATTCTTCATGTTCTACCACATCTATTAATCTTTGAAATTGGATGGATTCTTTTGCACAACTCCAAACTCATGGAAGGGAAACCAATACCATGCATGCATACATGCATATATATATATATATATATTATTGTGTGTCAATTCAAATTTTCAATACTAGATATCTTTATTTTGGCATTTTAATGGAAATTTTATTTGGAGATTTCGTGATGCTTTCTTCCATTCATTTTCCTCAATATTTTTTTTATAGATTTTATCGGGTAATTGATAATGAAGTCAGATGAAATTAAGAAGAGTAGTACTACATATATATACAGGTACATCAACACGTATGCTCATATAAATAAAATTATAAGTATAAATAGCATTTTCCAATTAAGAATATTGAGATTATTTTGGAGAAAAATTAGAAAGAATTCGTTTATATATAGAGCACCAAATACCTTATTCCATATAGAAATAAATCAAAACCCCAAACAATGTCAAGATTCTGACACTTTAGACTTTTATGCAGCATGAAATTACTTTATGATCATCTGGATTGAAATGTATATCAGAAGCCACTGGATTATATAATTAATAAATAAATAATATTGTATTAAAAATTCAAAAGGGACCAAATTAAACCCAGGGGCAGGAGGGCTCTTTTTTCTTTTTGGGAGTAAGAAACATGGAAAATAGTTATCAATAATCCTGTCCAGAAAAAGTCCAGTGGGGTTTAGCAAATTAGACTTTTATTCCTAAACTTGGCAAAGAAACATGTCCAAATGAACTGAACATTTCATTTTTCTTTGTCCTTTCTTTTGTCATTTTTGACTATATAAATATATATATATATATTTATATATCATGATCTGTGGGTGGAAGTAATTGAGGCTCTTTAGCCGCCAATTTGTCCAATATTTTCTTTGACCTTGTCGACACCATCATCTTCAAGGTGGTCTCAAACATCAGTCCAAACTAGCTGGATTATCACTTTGATAATGGTGGGACAATGTTTCATTTTCTGCGGTGAGAGGAGTTTTCCTTGGCCTTTTACTTAAGCTAATTAATAATTAATTATGTTGTTGTTTTTTTCCATATGCGACAAAACTCATACATCCGCATGCATGCACTAAATACAAAAGCATCATAATTCCTATCCTCTAGCTAGCAACTTTGGTATATTTTAAGGTTGCGTGAGTTTAAAAGTTGAAAACCGTGTCCAAATCTTGAACCCACGTTTGTGAAAGGCACACATGGGGCAGGCATATATATATATCCTAAAGATGTCATACATGGACTACATTTAGATGTTGAGTTGAGTTGAGTTTTTTATGAATAATAGTGAGTTGAAATAGTAGATAGAGTTCTATGGAGTTCACCTAAAATGAATTTAGATGTGTTTAAGTTTAGATATGTTTATGAGAAGTTGAAAAAAATTATAGGTCTCGCGTGTAAAGAAGAGTTGAATTGAAAAAAGTTGTGAGCTCCACGTGTAATCCAACAAGGAACCAACAAGGAACCAACCTTGAACCTCTCTCTCTCTCTCTCTCTCTCTATATATATATATATAATCCAACATAAAAAGGGACTAAAAGTCTGAAAAATGATAACGTACATTAATTAGTATATGGTTGATCCTTGTGCTTTAACTAAAGATGATGATGAATGGCATGCATGCGTGTGCACATGAACATGTGCATCCACAATCTTTTGATATAAACAAATAATTACAATACTTTACCTAAAAATCAATTATAAAAATTGATCGATGCAACTCACATTCAAAGAAGATATTGATTCTAGCTAAAAAGAAAAAAGCAATCCAAATCTACTGATCTTTGGAGCTAGCTAGGGCAGGTGTATCCTAAAGGTGGCACAATATATGAGTTTTTTGTTGATTTTTAAATATATGCCAAAATATTATTGGGCTCTTTTATATATGTTTGGTTGTTTTGCTGTTTTTGTTCTTATAGGTAACATACAAATTCATGCTGTTCAGATACCTTTCAGTTTGGCAAAAGCAACTATATAAATATATATATATTATATATATATATATAGCATTGTCATGATTCATGACCTAATTTTGATCAGTTTTTATATCACAGCTTTTGTACAGATCTCACCAATATATTTTTTTTCCCTTTGAAACTGCTGCAATTAAGCATGCAACTGATCACAGCTAGCCTGCAATAATGCTCAAACAAGCTGGGTTTTCAAAAAAAATGTACAGTGCATGCATGCCTTCCCTTAATATTATTAATGTATGATCACAAGATCCAAAACAAAAGATCATGATGAAAGAGTGAAATAATATATAGAATGATCATGCAAGTGGTTCTGGTGCTTTGTGTTGCTTTTCTTTTCTTTTCTGATCTTTTTAATTTCTTTGTTATGAATATAATATATAGTTTCTAACCGGCCTATAAGATCAACAAGATGCTTGTGCACAAAGCACAAATGTGCATGCATGAATAATATTGATGTAACTCAAATCTAAAAAGATGATCCTAACCTAGAAATATAATGATCAAGATCTCCTAGCTAGTGATCATGCAGGTCATGTATCCTAAAGGTGGCACAATCAATTTTTTTCTTCATAAATCTTTAGTCCCCAAATTAAGGAAGAAAGTTCTCAGCTCTTCATATATATATATATATATATATATATTAAAAAAATGACGGTGCTCCAATTTTATTGATAGCCCTCACTTACAGCTCTTCATATGTATATGTTTTATCTAGCTATGCTTATAACTTACAAGTTAATGTCCTTAAGATACTCCTTTCATTTCCTACTGGCAAAAAGTTAGCATATTTAGCACTACCTTGCCAAATTTTACATTCTCATTTTTGTATATAAATAAATTAATTAATTAATTACTTTATTGTATTCTTTTGGGAATTTAATGGACATTAAGATTGGGGGAGATCGATGTTCATGCATGTAACAAAGAGATCCATGTATTCAAATGCTATAAAACAAATCTAAAACCATAACAATCTTTACAGTGCAAATACAATATTACAATTAAAGAACTAGAGCTAGGTTGTCTTAGCTATGTTGGGTGGTGAAACTTCTGTGCTGCATATTGGACAAATCTTCTTAACTTGAAGCCATTTGCTTATACACTCTGCATGATATGGATGTTCACAATGAAGAGCAACTAGGGTTTCACCTTCTTCATACTCAACCTGACAAACAACACACCGATCAATGCCGGTTTTGATCTCAATAGACTGATACTTGCAGGCACTTAAGCATGTAGGGATTTCGCTCGTCGATAAGCCTCTCTTCTCTTCTCCTATAAACTCTCCTAGTGCTATCATATCCTCATAAGATAGTTCATCTATGTCTAGACCATCATCTTCATCCATTTCTTCATCGCTGTTGCTATCTTCCTCCTCGGGGAACTCAAGTTCGGCTCCAATATCCTGGCTGATCTCTAGGTATTGATCAATACCATCTTCATCATCATGATAACTATCAGAAAAATCACTTTCTTCTTCTTCGTCTTCTTCACTCGTACTTTCGATGGTCGTGAGCATTGCAAAGGCTCTCTCCTGTTCCTGCAAAGTGATTGCTAAAGCGAAATCCGAGTGAACTTGTTCAAGCGGGGTGAAGGGGGTGATTCTCTCAGAACATTCTTTGGTCTCCTCCTCTTTCTCCATTGAAATTACAGATCAATATCTTCTACCAACGTGCAAAACAGATCCATTCATTTGGGGTTATATGAGGGGGATGAAAAGGGTCATGACCTAAAGTTAAGAGTTCCTTGGAAACAAGACAACTTCCATGGCAAGCAATGGGAAACCATCTCTTTTCAATTTAAACATTCCAGATTCCTACTTCAAATTCTAATGTTACCTTAAAAGCCTGAACGCGTACTCAAATCCAAAAGCTGGGGTTTTAGCTTTCTTTAGGAAGAGGGCAGCTTTCAAGCTGCAAAGAAATATATAACAACTTATTCCAAAATTCAAACTCTTAACCAAGATATGTTGGCGCTCCTTGCGTCACTTATGGGCAATCCCCAATCTACCAGTAGTCCAAGGGTGTTTAAGGATTATGCATCAGCAAATATGTACGAATCTGTTTGCATGAAGTTGTGAAGTAAATGAAAAGGAGATTTTTATGTGAATCCGAATCCGCCATAGACGGAACTTGAAAAAGAATAACATCATATATGCCAAGAGATAGGAGATAACTATCTCCTTGAAATATACACGTACAGATTAACGAATACCAGGCTGCTGTACTGCATGAACAAATGAGGGCTGTAGGCTGTCATGTATGTAGCTCACTCAATTTTCATGCGAAAGAGTTTGGACATTAATTTTGAGTGAGATGGATGGAGTAGTAGAAGTCATTCAACACAAAATAACTCAATAGCCCAAGTCAACATACTTTCTTAGTCTAAACAACTTTGAGTTGTCATCATAGCAAATATTTTTCTGCAACTGAAGAAAGTGTGCAGATCATAATGGATTCAGAAGGAGATTGAAGAAGAAAAATAGAACCCTGGCCTCACCCATAATTTCTTCCCTTGTGCACAAAATCTGATGAATTGGTCATGACCCTATATAATATTGCCATGAATGGCCTAGCATGGTTCCCATGCTTTATGGGATTTTAATTTTTCTCTACCACCATGAATGGAGCACCTCTATAAAACATGGACATATATATAATAGTTCCAAATTGAATCTCTATAGAATGAAGATCTTTTATCTCATGGCAACCTGTGATCCTGTTTCCTTAACAAACTTCAATTATTGAGTTGGCCATTTTTTTTTTCTTTTTTCGTCCAAATATTTCTCAATTTGAAAAAGTCACGGTAGGGGAATAAATAGAAATTAAAAAAAGCCATGACTAGAAAGTTTGGCAAGACACTTGTGGTCTACTAGACTGTCCAGAGTCAAGGTTTTAAAAACCATTCTGTTTTGGCTGGAATGGCCAGAATTTTCTGTGCCAGAACAGTAACCGGCAAGGTATGATGGGTTGTTCCGTTTCGGTTCAAATTCCAAATGTTCCGGTCGAATTTTGGTTTTTCGGCCAGAACATGTATTCTTGTTAGAAATTGGGCTAAATGAAAATTTGGAACATATTCTGAAAAGAAAAGGGCAAATTTGTAAAAGCCTCAACCCTTTTCATCACATATATATGCACCATTTCTTGTACAAGCAAGTTAATAAAGCCCTTAAAATTCAATAGAAAAGAAATAAATACTCGAAAAATATTAATACATAAATTGAAGTAAAGTAAATGGACAAGGGAGGCCATTAGACCTGATGATCTTTTCAAGGTAATAAAAAACAATGGATTAACAGAAGGGGCCGATGGCAGTGTATACGCGTTGTGTTTTTTTATGAAGATATTTGATTTTTTTAGAATTTTTTTTTTTTTTTTTACATTGGTTATTTTAACAATGTGATTGAGAACTAATTATAATTTAGAAATATTATTGAGTTTTTCAAATATGTATATTTTTAAGATTTGTATTGAAATTATTTTAAAATATAATTTTTCTATATATCAACTATCCCAAATCGATATATCAAAATATGCTGGTATCGAAATATTTAAATCCAATACTGAATTCGAAACTTTGGTCCTGACTCCAGTCCTCAAAGACTGTCCAATTGCAGAGCAGGAATGACTTTGAGGCTCTTAAATAATAACCCCGAGGAATTAATTATTGCATATATATTACTGACCTGACCTGAAACTCCAAATTATATATAGCATGCAAGAGTGTTTATTAAGACTGACCTTCCACTTTCTCCCCGTAGGTTTATTTATTTATTTATTTCCTTTCCTATTTGACAAGAAACATTAGAATGAGATCCGTCAACTTTCAGAACCTGAAAACAAAACTAAAATCTCAAATGATGAAATCAGTAGAGAAGACTCGTCCATATTAACCACACGAGCATTTTTACCATCAGATCTGCTAGAGTGCACCCTAGCTAGCAACTTTAGTGATTCGGAAATGAAGACATTACAAAACTGGCAGATATACCTCATAAAACAGAACCTGTGTGTAAAATAAATAAATAAAAGCACGTGCCTTAGAAAATTTCAACAGCTTTCTAACCAACATATGAAACAAAGAAAAAAATCTATGCATAAGCCTACACACCACATACCATAATTTTTTTTATTATTTTTTATTTGTTTCTCTTATTAAATGTGTATTATATAGATGATGAATAAAAAAATATAAATGTTTCAAAAAGACTAAAATAAATAAAAAATTGAAAAAAAATAAAAAAAAATAAAAAACAGTTTGGTGTGTGGTGTGTAGGCTTATGCATAGCAATGCTCATGAAACAAAACCACATTTGAATTCCAGACATTTCATCAGAACGATAACAGTTACTGTTCTCTAACCCATCAATTACAAGTGTTAAGGATATATAACTCATCCGTAACTGCAAGTTACATAAACATGAAACGACGTAGGTTAATCCATCCTTCCCTTCAAGATCCTCTCCTTTACTTCAGTTGGTGTTCTGTTCAAATGAGAACAAACATGTCAAAATGTTATATATCTTATTAATGCAAGTTTTTTGAAAGTTTCGAGCAAGAAATAGAAACAAAGCATAAAAATAGAAAGTAGAGGAACGGAGCAAAGACGAAGAGTACTGTAACATAACACAGCACCACGATGGATAACAAATAAGTTGGCAAAGAAAAAAAACGTTTTCCAAGATGGTGTAGAAAATACTAACTGGACTATGACTGATCAAAAGAAATTATTCCCAGGAAGCAAGTTTTAAGAAGGAAAGGTATAAAGGGCTTACACAACATAGACGTGCCCTCCCCATCCACTCAAACAGTCTCGATCAACTGATGATAGCAGTGCTTGGGAGATGGTCTCGAACAATTCCTCTGCTTCCTGAGTAGACAAAGCGAAGAGTTATTAAACTTGAACTAGAATGGCTCTCTTTTTTATAAGTAAAGTAAAATTTTATTGAAAATAAGAGAATAGGCATTGACCAAGCACACAGGGAGTACACAAACTCGGACTAGAATATTAAACAAATAATTAGTGAAAATTACTTCATTTAGCAGTCAGAGCAGCAAGTAAAAGCACAATGATTTCTACCTGAAAAACAAGTACTCATTCTGATCATGACATCAGCCCAACAAACGGATATGTGAATCTTAATTTTCCACTCCTCTATGATATAATAAATCATGCTCATACAGGGTGCTCTCATCAAGGTAGAGTATTCCAGTTATTCTAATATTCGTATTTTGAATGTATCAAATATTATGGTGATAATAGGCATAAAAATCTCTATGAAGTAGCAACTCATACTCTAGACATGCGAGGGTTATCCATTTTTCAACTGAATTTAACTTCCTACCAAAATAGTAAGTCAAGAGTTCAATAGAGGAACTAACCATGTCAGGTTTGAACATCGCCTCACAAGCACCATAGAGAGATTCTGATGCAGTGCCAGCAACAACAAAATCTTTTGCTAGTTCCCTGCACATAATCGACAGGATAGAAAATTCAGAATTACACTTGAAACCCTTATATCAATCAAATTTATCTAAAGTTAAGAAAAGAAAAATAAAATTACTTGGCTCCGATTGAATCCATAGTGCAAATGAATGGCTTGTCTTCATCTCCCAATCCAGCAATAACAGGCTGACAGAAGTATGGACCAAACCTACAAAGCAAAAAGGGAAATCACATTGATATTTGGCTCATGTGTAGTGAAGTAAAAGGTTCTTAGTTCTACAGCCGAAACAGCATGGGAGGGGTAGTTGGAGCCTGCACATGCACAATTGGCACATGTAAAATAATCTTGGACTGCCCTAAGATGTAAAGATTTTAGTGAGGTTCCATTCATCTCAGTAATTATCAATGACACTTCAAAACACATAATAGGTTTAGGTTGTTTCAGAGATATAACTTTGACACAATATCCACACTGACTACATAGGTTGCTGTATGTGTAAGATCCCCATCTTTCACCATTCTTATACTACAAAACTGAAATGTTTTAAACCGTAATGAATTTTCATAACCATTCAAGAGCTAAAACTAATGATAGAAAATGCATTATCGTACAATTGATGTTTTTAAAATTAAATTTTATTAACGAGCAAAAAGGTACTACCCAAGTACACATGAAGTATATAATAGACACACTTAGCTTGTATACTTAAATTTGAAACTGCTCCATCTTTATTCTTTTCATATTTGAAAATTTAAATTGCAAAAGGGAAGAATAAAAGAAAAAGAAAAAAAAATGGAAAAAAAGAGTAATCTGTCTGCTGTGTAGCAGCAGGTTATAGATGCCGTGCATAAATCTTTATAAAAGTCTTCGTTGAGGATATGAAATTTCACACCCCAGTTTTTTTTTTTTTTCTTTTTTATAAGTAAAAGTAAAATTTTATTGATAGGAAAAGGCATAGCCCAAGTACACAGGAAGACACAAAATATGCCTTAGAACCACTAAGCACTAGTGAGGGAATGTCATACTCTAGGCTGCATTTGGATGTTGAGCTGAGTTAAGTTCTTTATGAATAGTAGTGAGTTGAGATGGTAGAATAAAATTTGTGGGGTTCACCTAAGATGAGTTTAAATGTGTTTGAATGTTAAGATAAGTTTAGATGTATTTATGGAAAGTTGAAAAAGGTTGTGGGTCCCACGTGTAAAGAAGTGTTGAATTGAAAAAGGTTGTGGGTCCCACATGTAAAGAGATTTTGAGTTGAGATAAGTTAAGTAATTTGAGAGTTGGGTGTTTGGATGTTAGACTTAATTTAAAATTAGATTGAACTGAGTTGAACTCAAATGAGTTTAACAACCAAATGGAGCATAAATTTTTTTTCATACCCCAAATCTACTGATCCGAAAAATCTCAGACCCCAAATTTAACAGAAAAGGTGAGGATAAAGGGAATGTCATACTCTAAATTCTATACAATAAACGGGTTATTTGGTGTCAGGAAGGAAAAACTAAATCGGGTTTTCTTGTTTCCCTTAAGGAAGATAAAGTACATGGCATAGATGAACAAAGCCATTCTTACGACTTGAACGATTAAATGAATCGTATAATTCATGGAGGGAAGTAATTTTTAAATTTTTTCTTTTAATTTTTATAAGTCAAGTAAGTTTCAAATTACTACATTGCGGGCCTGCGGCATGCCCATATGAAGAATACGCAATTCTAGAGAACTAATATAACACCAAAAAAATCCAATGGTAGTTCCAAAAACAGAAACAAAATTTTCATTGTAATAATATTAAAAGCCCTAACTTTACCTTTTCTCATAAAGAATAGCAGAGACCATGCTTGCAAAAGTTTCGGGCTTCATGTCTCTCTCTTCACGAAGCTGATACAACTTGTGCCGGAACACCAGTCGTTGATACCTATTCATCAAACCCACCCAAAATGATTGGATAGTTAATATAATTGCCAAAAAATTGAACCGGTGGAAGAAGGGGGGCGGGGGGGAAGAGCAATAAGTGGAGTCGCTACAGAGTCTGAGCGTCCGTGGCGAGTCCGGAGAGACCGAGGAATAAGCGATCATGAATTTTATAAATCCTTTGGAAATCGGTGGCGATGGTCTGCAGCTGAACTCCGAGCCTGCGGTCGCTGGCAATGGCGAAGCAGTTCTTTCCCACCATCGCAACCAGAGCAGATCCATTGTACTCAAATATCTGGGCCACCAAAATGAAAAGAAAGTAAGTCGCAGATGTAACACATACATACACACAAACGATTATATACACATGCGCAGTTGCAATTACAGAGTGATTTGGGTTTCAGATTGGTACAAAGCGAGACTAACAGCGAGTGAGAGATACTTACAGACATGATTAGGGTTTTGAAATTACAAACTGTGTGTGTACGCGAGAGAGTAAGATGAGCTTGGAGGAGGAGAAGGAGGAAGACTTGGCGAAGAAGAAGGCTATTGCTTGGGGTTTACTCCACTCTAAAGTCTCAGAGCCCACTCCTTTGTTCTTCTTCACGGGGAAATTCGCGTGGGCCACAATTTACCTGTTAGGACGAAGCCCACGATACTAACAGGTTGGGCTTTTACTTGGGCTGAAATTCCAAATCAACGGCCCCAAATTCATTTGATAATTATACTGGACAATATTAAACATTTTTTTTCCCAATTTTTATTTTTTTTAATGAAAATTGAAAACTTTGAAACACTTTTCAAAATTAATAGTCAAAGAAAAATTCTATTTTCCAACCGGCATGTAAAACACATTTAATAAAATGCTTATAAGATATAGTTTGATTTGAAAGATAAATTTTAAAATTTAAATCTTACAAATTAAATCTTATCATTTAAATGATGTATATGATATACTTTACACACCAGCATGAAAATAGAATAACTTATTATCACATATGATTATCGTGTGAGTATTGTTTTCTAAGAACTTTTTCGAAATGTATGACCAAAAGTGTTATCATTTAAATCTTACAAATTAAATCTTATAATTTAAATGATGTATATGATATAATTTACACACCGGCATAAAAATAGAATAACTTATTATCACATATGATTATCGTGCGAGTATTATTTTCTAAGAACTTTTTCGAAATGTATGACCAAAAGTGTTATTTTCCACCCTAATAATTGTATATGCCCTCATACCAAATAAATTTTTAACTAGTATTATATAGGCTTATAATTTTACGTACAAAACTCATTTTATCAATTTTATTTTAAAATTCAAGTTTTAAATTTCAAATTTCATAATCCTTAACTAGAGAATGAAGTTTTTTATAAGTTTTTTTTTTGTAACTAGAGTTAGCATTTCTCAAAATTCTTAAGAGTTTCCAAAAATTGTATCTAAAATATAGCAAGGTTTAATGTAGGTTCCTTGTTAGAAAGAAAGAAAAGGCAGGACAAAAAAATAGAAAGGCTCTCTAAGATGACCTTTTTTGGTTGGTTTTGTCTTTAATTTTGTTTGTCTGGCTTTCCATTTTGATAAAGTTTTCCATAGTCATCAGTGTACGTACGTGCATCCACATTGAAACTCCGATCCCGATGTTTTGCCAAATTAAGCACAACAACAGATCGATATTACCATGGAAAACTTCCTCCATGATTCTGTGCCGACCTTCAGTCATCTCTTTTCTACTTCTTTTATATATTTTATATATATATATATATATATAAGAAAGAAGAATACTGAAAGCTAGCTTGTAATGATTAAGCATTGATCATGTTGGTGAAGAGAAAAGATCAGAGATCAATGGAGATGGAGTGGTTGTGCTGGTTTGCATTTCTGTCGATGATTATCGGCACGGCCTGCAGCCATGCAGGCAACGTGACATACGATGGAAGGTCTTTGATCATCGATGGCCAACACAGGATCCTCTTCTCTGGTTCAATCCACTATCCTCGTAGCACTCCTGAGGTGTTATTTTGCTAGCTAGCTCTTTTATTTCGCTTTGTCTTTTCATTTATCTTATATGTTATTAGTAGTAAATATATATACACGTAAAAACGGCACAAGTTCATGTGGACTTCAAAGAAACATGATCAAAACATGAAGTACTGTTCATATATATATTTGCATAGAATTGCTGATGATCTTCATGGAAACATGGATGCCCAGGATTCTTCTTCTCTGTTTATTTCAATAAACATTACCATAAGGTCCTAACAACTAAGTAACAAATCCAAACAACCCATAAAATCTTGCTTTGCTGATGATTCTTCTTCTGCATTATAAAATGCAGCCGGCCATTTTTTTTTGGGGGGGCCTGAGCAGTTTGTTGACATTATTCCAAACCACTCCCAAGTGGGCGCTGGTCCAAGGAACTGGCTTGAATCTTATTGTGGCTCAATTGTATGATTGGGCTGCTTGTTGGAGTTATATACAGCTAATTTCTCATAAAAAATTAATATCAGGATTGGAGAGTTAAATGAGACACAAAATTTTTATCTCATCTCATCTCATATTATTATTAAACTTAATTTAAATATAACATTTTTAAACTAATCATTACAATTTTTTCAAATTAATCATTACAACTTTTTTAAACTTTCAAATAAAAAATAAAAAGGAAAATGATAGTATCGTTCTTACCGCTCCTTCTTACCAATGGAATTTTTTATTTTATTTTATAATTTTTCTTTTTACTTAGTGATTGAGAAAATATTTCTTAATAATATTGTGATTTTTTTATTTTTAAAATTTTTTTAAAAGTGTTCAAAAATACATGTAAAAAAAAAAAAAAAAACACCTAACGGTAGCTTCTGCTGAGCGGTGGATGTAGCACCATCCAAATAAAAAATAATTCTAACATTTTCAAATCTCTAAATAAAAATAATATTATAAAACTATATTATTACAATATTTTAATTTTATAATATTTTTTATTTAATTTTTTCTCTCTCCTTTTCTAAAACTAAAAAAATATTCAATTCAAACTATCTCACTACTATTCACAAAGTATCTTATTATTTTGCAAAATTTTCATTTCATCTCTCCCCAAACAAGCCCTTGATGTGAAATATGACATGCTATCTATTTCAAATGAAATGAAGAGATCCATTCCGACCATATAACCTGAATCTATACGATATTTTAATTCAATGGCCTCTTCATGAATTTCTAATGAGCATTAAGGGCCGTAGTGATGTCGATGCAAAAAGTAGTTTCGTATGTCACGGACCCATTTTGTGGCATCAAGCGAGTATTTCCCACCAGGGTCTGTCTTGGAAAACAAATTGGTGGAAAAAGGCCTCTTATGTTGTGGTGTGCAGATGTGGCCATCTTTAATAGCCAAGGCCGAAGAAGGGGGGCTAGACGTCATTGACACCTACGTTTTTTGGAACCTTCATGAGCCCCAGTTTGGACAGGTCTCTCTCTCTCTCTCTCTCTCTCTCTCTCTCTCTCTCTCTCTCTAATGCCAATACATATGTGGACTTGTTAATTATTTGTGTTGTTACAGTTTGATTAATTGGTAGGCTTGACATATTAAGGTTCCAAGGAAGTCCAAGCACAGTGACTATATGTGTGCCTTAGGATTGGACCTTTCATTCAGGCTGAATGGAATTATGGGTAAATAAATATAAATATATATATATATATACACACATTCCTTTTAATACTCTCACCAATGAGTTCTGATATAGCTATATATTACCTTTAGCTAAGTGAATGTTGGTTTACCATATATATGTATGTGTGTGTGTGTGTGTGTGGTGGTCTGCAGGGGTCTACCAATTTGGTTGCGTGATGTCCCTGGCATCGTTTTTCGATCTGATAATGAACCATTCAAGGTATTGGTTGATTATATTTACAGATTTTAGAATTGTACTGTTAATTTAGTGATTAACTATTTATATAGTAACTGTTCTTTTTTGTAATAAGCTGATAAGAATAGGTAGATTTAATTATTTATATTATATTTTTAATACTCTCCCTCATATGTGGTCAGACTCTTTTTCAATGAGTGAGTCCAATACGTAAAATATATTATTAATTAAGATAGAGTGTAGAGTCAATATTCGAACGAAAGACCTCTACTTTAATACCAAATGAAATTACCACTTGTCTCAAAACTTAAGCTTTAGAGAATATATAAATTTAATTATTTGTATTATATTCTTAACATACTGTAACCGAAATAAGTGAAGCTTTTTGGTTCAAGACTCGGCAACATACACCAGTGCCTTTGTGTAAGCCTTTAGCGTGTTAATAAACAGGTTCGCAAATAGATTATTCCAATATATTAACGTACGCATGGTGTGCACATTTAGCTAGCACTGCTACTCATTTTGTTAATGGTTTGCAGTATCACATGGCGAATTTTGTAACCAAGATGGTAAACATGCTGAAACTGGAAAGCTTATATGCTTCTCAAGGAGGGCCAGTTATTCTCTCACAGGTAAACATATTTCATAGCCAAAATTGCATACCTCATACACATATCTGCTGTGTTTTCATGACTTGGAAGTTGTTTGTGTGTAGATTGAAAATGAGTATGGAAGGATGGAAAGAACTTTTCATGAGTAAGGTCTGCGTTATATTCGTTGGGCTGCAAACATGGCTGTGGAGCTTCAAACTGGTGTGCCTTGGGTGATGTGTCAACAAAACGATGCTCCTGATCCTGTGGTCAGTCATGGTCTTCCTTGCTTGTTTTCACAGATGAGATGAAATAAGTTGAGATTAAAGTTAAATGGTTGAATAAAATATTGTTAGAATATATTTTTTTAATATTATTTTTATTTTAGAATTTGAAAAAGTTGAATTGTTTATTTTATTTTGTGTGAAAATTTAAAAAAGTTATAATAATTAGATGATATGAGTTGAGATGAACTGTGAAAACAAATAAGCCTGAATCAAGGAGGAAACTAGCATTAAAGTCTAGCAGGACCATATCACACTCAAAATGTTTTAGAGGGCTAGTGATTGGAGAGTCCTTAAAATTTATGTTTTCTCAAGTTGTTTTCTTCTGCAAAATGGGATATGAAACTGATCATGAGTGAATGCTTTTTTCAATATTTTCTTTATTCTTGTTTTAGTTAATCCAAGATCATGATCATGAATTACAGATCAATGCATGCAATGGGTTGAGATGTGGAGAAACATTTGCAGGGCCCAACTCGCCAAATAAGCCAGCAATATGGACAGAGAATTGGACAAGCTTGTATGTATACGACAATAATTTTTCTAAGCAAGTTTTTATGTTACAGATGAAATAGCTGTCCCAAAATAGTAGTCATCCTTTTGCCTCCCCATGATAATCTTTTCCTTATTTTTTTCAATTGAATTCTCTTGGCAGTTTCATAACAAAGTACTATCAGTTTTTGATGCGGCGGATTGCTAGTAAAATTGAAAAACAGTGAACAATTATATGGCCCCAATACCTTATAATACTCTAGAAAAAATGTCTGAACTTAATGTGGCACACAGTTAAATGGTCAATTATGTCATTTTTTGCAAATGAGAATAATATAAAAGAGCTTAAATCCATTTAAGTATGCCTTCTATTTGTTTTGAAGTTATCAAGTATATTGAGGCGAACCATGCATGAGATCAGCAGAAGACCTAGCATTTCATGTTGCACTGTTCATTGCAAAGTCAGGAAACTTTGTTAATTACATATGGTATGATAATCTCTCAAAGATGATCTTCACGGAGTCGTATAAAAGCTCCTAATATGTAATGTTGGATTCAAACTTGCAGTGTTTATGTTATTTAGAATGTCACTGCAAATAGAGATGTAGGTGAATCCAACACCATAATGTGTCTCCTAACATTATAATTTTATTCTAGTATCGTGGAGGAACCAGTTTTGGAAGAACGGCTGCTGCATATATGCTGACGAGTTATTATGATCAAGCCCCCCTGGATGAGTATGGTATATCTGATATTTGCTTTTTGCTGTACTGAAAAATACATAGTTTCAAAGTAAGATTTTAACTTGCTGAGTT
The DNA here is from genome assembly GCA_003123785.1 of Pterocarya stenoptera. NCBI lineage: Eukaryota > Viridiplantae > Streptophyta > Magnoliopsida > Fagales > Juglandaceae > Pterocarya > Pterocarya stenoptera. The sequence continues at coordinate 140,972 of QEOT01008904.1, read as the reverse complement.
GACAAGTTCAGGTTTTATCAGCCAACCAAAGTGGGGTCATCTCAAGGAATTACATGCTGCTATAAAGTTGTGCTTAAAGCCTCTACTTTCTGGAGTAAATTCTACTTTCCCTTTGGGCCAACTAAAAGAAGTGAGGACATCATAAATTGTATTTCTTCTTGTTAACCATATTCTTTAGTAGCATGAACTGGACATGTAAAGAATGATTTGTTGCAGGCCTATGTTTTTGAGGGAAAAATCAGAAGAATGTGCTGCCTTTCTTGTAAACAATGACAAGAGAAGCAATGCTACAGTTATTTTTTAGAATTCTTCATATGAATTGCCTCCAGTTTCAATTAGCATCCTACCAGACTGCAAAATCGAAGCCTTCAACACTGCAAAGGTTCCAATAACATCTAGGCTACTTCTTACTCCTATTTGATTCATTTCTGTGGAGACTACTGGATTCCAATTTGTTGAATCTGTTTTCTTGTGGAACATCTTCTATTACCTCTCTGCACTTGTGATCTGCAAAAGGTATAGAAAATTAGGAGACTATCGATTCTTTCATAAATTATGCATTCAAATAAACCACGTTTCAATTTGTTTCTCGAACAGATAAGCACAGAATATGGGACAAGATCAATAAAATCGGGCCGAAAGTTTGATTCACCTGATATATGGGAAGAATATAAGGAAGCCATCCCCAACTTTGACGACACTTCATTGACAACAAACATGTTACTGGAGCAGATGAGTACAACCAAAGATACATCTGATTATCTTTGGTACACTTTCAGGTAATTAACGGAGGAAGTACTAGTTTAAATTAGTAGACCTGAAAGTTGATTGGACTTCAACAACATCTTCATTTACTATCTCTTCATTTTTCTTTACTCTTGAAATATTCGACTATATATATTTGGTCTCTGCGTATATATGTAGGTTTCAGCATGATTCTAGTTACAATGGAGCTGTACTCAATGTGAACTCCCTTGGACATGTTTTGCATGGTTTCATAAATGGAAACTTTGTAGGTATATATATATATATATAAGCTCTTTAATCTCCTTCATATATTTTATGGTGGTTAAAAATGATCAGAAGTAAGTGTTTGTGAACAAAATCCCCGTTTGGAACTTAGACTGAACTAAAATCCACTCAGTTCAGTCTAATTTTAAGTCAAGTATAACATCCAAACACCCAACTTTCAAATCACTAAACTCATCTCAACTCAAAACCTCTTTACACGTGAGACCCATATCTTTTTCAACTCAACACCTCTTTATACTTAGGATCCACAACCTTTTTCAACTTCTCATAAATATATCTAAACTCATCTTAACATTCAAACACATTTAAACTCATCTTAGGGGCCCACTAAACTCAATCCACCATCCCAACTCGCTATTATTCATAAACAACTAATTCAGCTCAACATCCTAATGCGAAAATCTAATGTGCGTCTTTTAAAAACGGCTGCCATTTTGCTGGCTTTACTGATAGCTCTTGCATGATCATTGCAATTCCAACCTCTCTGAATGTCATACTTGCAACGCAAATTTTTGTATACAACCAGTCAGAGAAAAACAAGTTTTTCCAACATTAATGATTCTGTAATTAACATTCTGATCACTGCTCGTTCCTCTTATCCTTCTATTAGTTTTTGCTTGCTTTGCTTGATCTCTTCATTAGTGTTGACTTTACTCTGTCTTCAATTAGGATCTGAGCATGGAAAACACGACAATAAAAACTTTTCCATAAAGAAAAATGTTTCTTTAAATAATGGGACAAACAATGTCTCTTTGCTCAGCGTAATGGTTGGATTGCCCGTAAGTTTCAATCTTCTATCTTTCATGTTTCTTCATGCATTCTCATCTCACTTTCATCTAAAACTAAAAATTCTCATCTAAAACTTTCTTTGCCCCCAAACCTGCCCTAATTCCAGAAGTCATAACTTCCACTATCTCTTTCCCACTCTAAACCCAAGAACTCTAGGGGATCCAAATCCTTTTAAAGGGTGAATTATATTTTCTGTCCCTCACTTCTGTAAGAGAGGGACAGAAAATATTATAAATATAGCTATATATATATTTTTCCTCACATATCCCTTTAGACTTTTCGAAAATCTCTAAAATATCCTTAGAAAACGAAGCATATATGTTCAACATGTAACAGTAATCTGTTTATAGAATGAATTAGCTTCTTTATGGTCTATTTTTCACAAAATTGAAGCCAGCCATGCCTTTATGATTTTGTCTTTACTAGCATAGATTATGTTTCAAATTTAAAAAAAAAAAAAAAACACTATGAATTCACTTATATCTGTGGCATGAAGGATTCCGGAGCATATCTTGAGAGTAGAGTTACTGGATTACGTAGAGTGAGCATTCAAGACAAAGATGATTTCAAGGATTTCACCAACTATTCATGGGGATCTCAGGTTAGCGTCTTATGCCTACCAACTTCTTATTTCAATCTGTAAAGCTTTGGGAAATCACAATTCTTCTACTCTTTCTAGTACTTGTAGTCAGAAAATTTATTCCCAGAAAGTTCTAAATGGATTGCTCAAGAGCTTCTGTAAAAGTATATTTGATTTATAAAAGTATATCTAATCCATGGGGATATCTTCCACCTTAATGAGCTATAGCTGTACTATTAGGTTATTTCAATGTAATTCGATGATAAAGTGTCCTAATGTTTCAAGATTCAACTGGCACAACAAAACGTATGTTCTGCAAGATTTTTCTATGCTTCTCGCTGATTATTTACTCATGCTATCATGTTTTTCTTCTGTCTTGGTTCTTTGTTTTTGTTTTTGTTTTTGTTTTTTTTTTTTTTGTTATTACCATTTTTTTCTTTCATACCCATTTGTTGGTCTACCTTACCTTTCCTTCACATAGTTCTTCACCCACCCTATGTAGAAATGCATAATCCTTGTTAAATAACTGCTGCAAATAGCCATTTATATCCATTTGAGCTTTCATATTTCCATGCTTCCACAAACTATAGAACTAATGGGATTATGAATCTATGATCATAGTTAGACTAATTCTATGCAATAACTTCATGAAGGTTGGCTTGTTGGGAGAGATTACAAATTTATAAGGAACAAGGTGCAAGTACTGTTCAATGGAGTAGGTTTGGAAGCTCTATTCATCAACCACTTACATGGTATAAGGTATAAATTAAACTCTGCCATTGCCTTGTCACATAGGCTGACTCTTGAGTCTTGCTTAAGCTTGCTGCATTCTTAATCTCCACCAAGTTCCTTGTAATAATAATACATCATGGATTGCCGGCAGACTCTATTTGATGCACCTGCAGGAGAAGACCCTGTTGCTTTAAATCTTGGTTCCATGGGAAAGGGAGAAGCTTGGGTTAATGGACAAAGTATTGGGCGATATTGGGTCTCATTTCTTACCTCTAAAGGGAGTCCTTCACAAACATGGTATGCACATAAGACTTACATATATTTGTCCCTTCTGTGTGAACGCTTCTTATCTATGTAAGTAAAGTATTTAGTGATTCTATGCATCAAACGCTTTCATTGAGTAATAAAGAACCTTGCTTTGTTTTTGGAGTTTTTGTGATTAAGTAATTATAGCCAGGAGACATGTTAATTTTGTCTGTGGGTTTCAAGCTTAAAAGGGATAATCTTGGCCCTCTGATTACTTATAAAAAAAGTTCTTTCAAAAGAGTTATGCTATACACTACGCTAGTGTCCCACTTCCATGTCACAGTGCAGATTAGGCAGTGTACCCATAAACCATTATAGGTACAATGTGCTTATTTACTCATAAACCATTATATTAATTCTTTTGCCTTTTTAGGTACAATGTACCTCGGAACTTCCTCAAGCCTACAGGAAACCTATTAGTTCTGTTTGAAGAAGAAGAAAAGGGAAACCCACTTGATGTTTCAATAGACACTGTTTCAATAGTTAAAGTATGTGGAAATGTGGCTACTTCACATCCACCCCCAGTGATTTCATGGGTGGGAGTGGGACAAAGCAAAACTATAACAAAACATGACAGAATGCCAGAACTACAGCTTCGCTGTCCTCCAGAAAGCAGCATTTCCAGGATCTTATTTGCAACTTTTGGAACCACTTCTGGTGACTGTGAAAGCTACACAATAGCAAGTTGTCACTCTTCTAATTCAAGTGCCGTTGTAGAAAAGGTAAGCTTCTCCTTTTCCATTGATATTTGTTCTTGGTTGGATTCAGAAGACTGATATTTAAACAGTAGCAGTATGATTTTGTTAATGCACTTGAAATCTCAGTTGTTATTATGCTGTGTCTTTCTCAGGCCTGTGTTGGGAGGAGGACATGTACCATCCCCGTGTCAAGCACAACTTTTGGTGGTGATCCTTGTCCAGGCGTCCGTAAAAGCTCTCCTGGTTGATGCAGAATGTGCATGAAAATTAACTGTTTTAGAACCTTTTTTTTTTTTCCTGACTCTAGGATGGATAAGAATTTGTGTAGCTTGTACTAATATTTGATTCATCTTTATCAGCTTTTGTTTTACCCACACTACTCTAACCACCTGTGGCCTCCACTCTAACAACCACATATGCCTCACCTATGTTTTTCTCAATGCCCAATCTATCCACTCCGATCACCGCCACGCGTTGATAGAGTCATGTAGGCCTTTATGGAGTAGTCTAAAGCCTGATCCTTCCCAATCTATACCATCCCATTAAGTCTATGGCTTGCCTAAAACCAAGAGTTCTCATGTTCTTATGGCGAAGGATGAGATAATAGAATTCTCTAGCAATATTCCCACAACAACATGCCCATTCATGTTGTGGTCTTCTCTGAATTGTTGCATCAATCATACATTATAACAAAATGACGGAAAGCGGAAAACTTTGAGGTATATTTCAACTATATATATCACACACAAAAGAGAAAATGTATTGCTTTATCTTCATCAGTGGGGTTTTTTTCTCTATGGAACCAACTTCTTTCAAAAATAGGTGATACCCTGTCAACTTATTAATAACCATCTATTGAATCATCTTGAGAAAGTAATTGGCGATGTAACGAGTAAGCTTTTGTCTTCGAGAGGCGGATGCAAGCCGTCTTGCTAGTTTGCGCTCTTCTGAATTCGCACTGCAAGGAACTTTGTTTGAGCTCTAATTTCGGATTATGAAGTCTTGCCAGCCTTTTCCAATCCCCATTTGCAAAGGGGAAATGGGTAGACAACATAGGCCGCTTTTCTTCTTTTTCCAACTATGGGCCAAATAATTAAGGCGCCTTTGCCTAATTACAAATGAAAATGACCACTTTTATGATCATGCAAAGAGAAGTGTTTTTCTTTTATCCTGCATTTTGTCATCATTAGAGTTCTACCAAAGTGACAACCATAAACAATCACCAACAATTACATATTATTTACACATCTTTAAACAATTAATAATGTCAAAATTATACCATCATTCGAATACAATGATAAAGAATGACTAATGCCTAACTTAAAATGTCCAGCTCACAGTATAACCGGATAGGCCGTAATACAAGGAGATAGAGGTTTGAGTTACATGTGCTCATAAACCTGCCATCAAGCACCATATAAACATTGCATTATTTAATGCACAAAGATCAAGATAGAGAATTTGAAAAAAAAAAAAAGAAAAAAAAAAAGTTACATTGTCAAGGAATAAAAGCAAAGGGTAAATTACAATATTCACCCACATGCTGCTACCTACTTTTCAATGGAAAATACTCTAGCGATTACACAAAAGTAATCCTACAAACTCATGTGGTTTAATGTGGTTCGTCAATTTATAAAGTTACTTTTATTGTAAAGTAGATCTAACGAAACACTTGAAACCACGTTAGTTTATGGGATTACTTTGTGTAATCTCTTTGTGACTGTAGTAGTACTCAGCAATTTGCACCCTAAATTAACAATAAGCTCCACTTTTTTTCCTCCATTAAAATCTAACTATTAGGATTGTGCAATGTGGTCGTGGTCAATTTGTCACCCACAAACAACCACCTATTTTTCAGTTTGTACCCTGGGTTAAGATGGTAGAAAAAATTGGCCATAGAATAGTCTTAATGATTAGATTGAATAGAGAGTGCAAATGAAACTCAGTGGTAGTTTAGGATGCAAATTGAAAGTTTTTGTGGTTTTGAGTGCAAAATGAAATTTTTTTGATAGGGAGGGTGCAAATGAGCAGTAGTTTGTGGGTGAAAAGTGTAATCTCCCTATAAGTAACAGTTGGAGCAACTCTTGTTTTGGTTTATTATCGTACTCCTCAGATATAATTGACAGAGTAATTTGCACAAACTCATTAAAACAACCCGGTTTGTAAACTGTAACGATTTTTATAATCTATTCTTCTTCCACCTGGTTGAACTAATTTGCACATATACCCCTTAGACTGATAAATGAAAGGAGAATGAGAAGAAGAGTTCCTGACATCAAGAATTTGCTTCCTGCTATGGGTAATGAAGAAAGTACCTAAAGGAGCATCTTTAGAAACCAAAAAACACAAAGGGTAAACCTGAAGAAATTTAAAAAGAAAAATCACATGTATAAAGGAAGATGCCATATGATTTACAGGAGTAACCTGAAAAAGATATGCAGTTTTGATTTCATTGTCTCTCCACTTGAGCCAAATGACACCATGGTTCAACATCCAGATGCTAACCATGAAAAATGTTATTTCTGACAACACTCTTGCATTTTGATCTTGACATCTATAAAATATTGAAGGAAAGGGGGGAGGGGGGTTGGAGGGTGGGGGGTGAGGAAGCACACAAAGTTATTATGATCAAGGAGGCCAGTATGTTAAAACTTAAAAATTATTTTTTTTATAAGTAAAAATATATTAATATCAATAGGTGTAACCAAGTACACTAAGTGTATACAAGAGAGAACACCTAACCCATAATAGAGAGCCCCTAAATGGACATCGCCCAAAAAGGGAGAAATTAGAAACCTATCTAATATACACCAAGCCCTATTGGGACAAAACACGCCTTCCCAAAGCAAAGTTTTAAGTTACGTTAAAACTTAAAAATCATGATCACAAACATAAAGCTTTGCCAATTATTAATTTATTAGTAATGGCTACAATTGGTTTCCCCAAAGTAAATAAGTCCTCACCTTTAATTAGCACTGCACGTTTTGCCATTCTTACTCTTGGCAGCTTTCTTTTCTTTGGTACTACAAAATTGTGATGGCAGGAGGGCCTTCTGTGAAGGTAATTCAGCAATGAAAAGCAAAGTCTGAGCCCAGCCAGCATATTTGCCATATTTGCTCACAAATGCCTCTGCCACACGGCTGCAGAGCCTGGGTGTCAGACGGGCACCCGCAAGTTCTGGTAACAAGTATCTTGTAGCAATCTTGCCCAACAGAAGAAAAATATTGGCAGATCAGCACTTCATCAACTGAAAATCTTGAAAGAACTTGGAAAGATGCAGTTAGTTATTCAAACTAAAGCTGAAGCAAGCAGAAATAAATTGTCATAGCCAGCTTTCCTTCTTTGTTTTTTTTGGTGGGGTGGGGGGAAATAGGGGAGTCTTGTCATCTCGTACCTTTCAATTATTTCTATTTTTTTTTTCCTCAATATATCTACAGAGACCAAAGTTAAAAATATCCCCAACTTTCCATCTCTTACAAGAGAACTTAAGAAACTAAACACCAAGAAGATCCTCCCAAAGCATTCCATGATTGGAAATTGCCCAACCCACAAATCATACAACAAGCCGATATATTTGAGCTTGCGTCTTCTTTTCCATGGTTACCATATTTTCTTCAGAAAGTTGGAACAGTAAAATTTTTAGATAGCAGGATCTTGTATCCGAAAGAAGGTGAAGGTATCAAATCATATCAAAATCATTATTTTGGTGGTAATACCATAAAAGCCACATTCCAGGGATGGGTGATATGTAAAACTCAAGAAGCATACCTGCCACACATGTGTATCAACAGGAATGGCATGGTGTTGATCAAGAGAGAAGAGAGCTATGCATGCTGCCACCTTAGGACCAACTCCAGGTAGAGTAGAGAGAGCATCGATAGCCTCATGAAGATCCAAATTACGAAGAGATGCAAGCCATTCAGTACCTCCACCAGGTTTTGATTGCAAAGCATTTACGGTGCCAATGATGTATTTAGCCCTGCACATCCCAATTGTGAACAAAATAAATTGTCAAGATTGCACAAACCAGAAAAGCAAGCACTGCATATATGACAAAAAACTTGTAGAGTAGGCAGGCCCATGGTACAAACATGTGGTATTATCATCCCATCACATGATGCCATCTCATTATAAAATTATGCTTAGGTAAGCAAATTCAATGGTGTGACAATTTATGATAGGACGGGAGTACCAGTCATCTATATTCTTTCTTTGATAAGTAATACCGGTCATCTATATTCTAGGAGTACCTAATAATTTTCCAAACTTATATATCAGATCATGACTCAAGAAACAAGTTCAGAAATGTGCACACACGCACAATGGGTAATATGAATATGTTGACTTCCTACAATCATATTTCGGTAATGCTAACAAACTTTTTTAAGGAGTTAAATTTGATTTTGTGAAACAATTTAGACTGCAATAATAGTTTCAAGAACTAGACTACAAGTAAAACATACTCAGCAGAAATGCGAGCAAGGTAACACCCGTATCTATTCATTTTGATAAGGTACAAAGCATCCGGAAACGGAGAATGTGTACAAAAAAAAATTACAGACCAACTGGCGTACTTCTACCCCCAATCTACTTCATCCGCATCTAGCATAATTTACGTTCCAAAACATTGATATAGACAATCATATACTCAGAATTTTGATCAGGAAACGTTAAATTCAGAGAGACAATCAACAGACGCACGATGTACAATCAATGCCAAAAAATAATTAGCAGCTTAAGAACAGGGTTACCTGTAACCGAAACCGGCCTCCCTCAGCTCGTCCTCTGAAACCATCGCTAACCGCTCCAGCCCTGGGAACTGGTAGAACTCAAAGCCTTCCACGGTCCCCAGACAATTCCCCAGAGATGAGATAAAGTTCACCATTTTAGTAATTCTCGTTATGTTATTATTAGAGGAACACAGAAACTGTATCAAACACTCAAGCGGGTCTTGCCTGAGCACCCGGGCCCCTCCCAGGTGGCGCGCCAGCTCGGCGAACCTCGGGTCTGAGGCCGAGAAGACCTCCCAGATTTCACTGAGCGAAATACGCATATTGAGAAAATCAAGCAGAGCCGCCCTGGCGTTGTTCTCATCCCCGGTGGTGGCGTGGTGGTGGAAGCAGTAGGAGACTTCACCGTCTTGGAGATGCTTGAGGGAGATGAGGTAGCAGTCGACGACCCCGGTGTACTGAAGAGGACCGGTTTGTTTCCACCGGAAGGTTTGTCCGGTGGGGAAAGTGAGGGGCAGGGACAGCTCCGATTGGCTGAGACCGAGTGGAACCCATTTGGGTGGGATCATGGCTTTGGATTTGGGTTTTTTGAAGATGGGTGCGGTGGATTTAGCAGTGGAAAGCGGCGGTGTGGGGGGGGGGGTCGGTCTGGACCTCTTCATGATTGGGAGAGAGCTCGGTCTCGGTGAGTGCATTAAAATGGCGGCAACGAATGAGAGATTCTCTCGGTTCCGTTACCGGCGACCGCAGTCTCCTCCCGGGGTGTGAAAGTGAGAGGAATGCTTCAATCAGGAGGGATCGTTGACGTTGTGCGGGCTTGGATCAATATGCACCATCCCTGGGCCCTAGATGGGCCTAGGTGGTCAGATACACAAGTTTGTTGATCTAAATACAATACAAGGCGATTTTTTTTTTAAAGTTGTTACTCTTTCTTGAAAATTACTTGATCCATTGTGTCAAGAAAAATAATATTTATTCTTTTAAAATGTGTAATTTTTTTATAATCTTTTTGAAAAAATTAGCTAAATTTGGGACCCACATAAAAACATTATTATTTTTAATTGTGACCTCCATTTTTTTTTTCAAATGGAATATACAGAAACTGCACACTTCAAGATTGTATATAGTATTTTCCTTATCAAACTATGAGTTTGGCTCTCATTTAAAACAAATTGATCAAATTAAATGTTGAATTCAACTTGTTATAAAAGTTTATATCAAAATATGCATATATAGCAGGATGTATAGCTAATATGACAGATCTTGATGATCATTGATTAACGCCTAATCCTAAGATATGGATTATCCAAGGTACATTAGCATAGTGTACTTTTCTTCTTCGACCTGGGGTTTAAAACAAAACTTTTTCTCAAGAGGATAGATGGGGAAATTTAATTAGATGAGATTCAATATAGATCCAACTTTCTATTCACTTATGGGATCTTGGCAGTTCGAGGGGACCATAATAAGAAAAGAGAGGAATGGATTTCTCTACAAGGATTTCATCTCTTATAAAACTTTGATCCAAGGTGTTTGGGTGATTTCATGGTTTGTTTGGGTGTGTGAATACATTGCGAGAGTGTGAGATTGTAAGAGCTGGGGTGATTGGGTTAACACCATACCTGTAGATAGGCAAGGGTCTAAAGTTCTAAACCTCTCTTGTTGTAATCTTTTACATTGATAGTTAATTTCTCCTAGGATGGCCAAGTCTACCTTAATCTCATTTCCTATTTCCAAGAAGGGAAAGCTACTATGAGGGGAGTAATCCCTAGGGCCGGGCCCAAGTCCAAGGATAAGACCTGGGCTGGGCTGAGTCGGCCTAGGAGGCCAAAGAAGAGAAGCAACCGAGAAAGGTACATTGACAAAAGGACAAAAGGTAGGACAATCTGACACCATTACTGGCCGACAACCCGGGACATCCCCGAATCCTGGCGTCCAAATGAGTTAAAGATGTGGATATGCCTGACCAGAACCACGCCACATTAATGGGATGAAGGCGGGCACACCAGGAGGGGGAGTCACGCCACATTTAATGTGTCTCGAGGCTCGGCACAGCTCAACGTGCCTCCTAGGGTGTCAGGGACAGCCGTGATTAGGTCTGACTGGCCTGCAACACGACAGGTAAGTGGCAAGGACATCTGACCTCATACAGAACGGCACACCCATTACCTCTGCCTCGAGAACCAACCCAGCCAGGTATAAATACCCCCTTCCCACGGCTAGGGAAGGGGTTCACACTCTTCAATACTTCAACTTTCATCTTCCTAAATTGATTATCTTTTACTTTCTCTCCTACATTGAAACTAAGTTAAGTATCGGAGGTACCATGGCCCCCGAGCCCCCTATTCTCCATCTCAACAGGAATTAGGTCCGAGTCCAACTGTGTGGGTTGCCTAGGCCACGAAATACGACATCAACAATGGCTCGGTCTGTGAGATCTTATTTCCTATAGTAGTGTGTCCTTAGTATGCCGGCAACAATGCGCTCTCAAGCCTCACGTTGTGAAGAAAAACAACCTGAAGCGATGGAAGCAAAAACCAATGAACAAGTTGAAATGATACGAAACTGATGGAGGAAGTGACAACACTTTGCTAGGAAAATGTCTCCCTGTGGAGGGCAGGCGGGGAACTAGAGGGAGGCGAGCAGAGCCACCACTCTGAGTCCCCGTTGTGCCCTTGAAGTAGCAACAGCCGAATAAGAGTGACGTAGGATGCACCTCGAGCTTCGAAAGCTCGAGGACAAATACACTGAGATGGTCAAGCGGGTAGGCACGACGTACATGGTGGACCAGCTGCTCACCAGCGCGGAGCTGCCATATAGGGCTAAAGTTATGGCAGTCCCTCTGCCCCCAATATTTAATGTCCTGCAGATTGACGACTACGGCGGGTGGAAGGATCCCCTAGAACATCTGGAAACGCTCAAAGCTCATATGACCATGCACGGGTTCCCAGAAGAGGTCGCGTGCAAGGCATTCTCTCTCACTCTAAAGGGGACGGCGAGAGCATGGTTCGGGTCCCTGTCACCAGGGACAGTTGACAGCTTCACCGAGTTGGCCCGACTCTTCCTAACGCAATTCATGGCAAGCCAGAAAATGAGGCTACTAGTTGCCTACCTATTGACTATGAAACAACGAGACGACGAAAGTTTGAAGTCATGCATTTCTCGGTTCAACAGGGAGCGCATCACAACAGAGGACTAGAATGAAAAGATCACCCTGATGGCTCTATTAGGGGATCTGGCCTCGTAACCCCTTCATGACTGACATCGCGTGAAAGACCTCAACTTCGTTGAGGGAATTCATAGACTGAGCTAACAGTTTTATCAATGGCAAAGACCCCTGGACTTGCCGACGTTCGTGCAACAAGCCCAGTCTCTGAACGAGCTACGATGCATTGGCTAAAGACCAGAACCTCCCGAGCTCCACCCCAACAACAGCCAGTCGGGCACAAGTCCCTTGACTTGCCGACCTTTGTGCTATAAGCCCAGTCTCTGGACTGGCCGCGATGCATTGGTTAAAGGCCAGAGTCTTCCGAGCTTTGCCCCAGTAACAACCAGTTGGGCACAAGTGTCTTAACTTGCCGATCTTCGTGCTACAAGCCCAGTCTCTGGATTGGCCGCGATGCATTGGCTAAGGGCTAGAGTCTCCTGGGCTCTGCCTCAGCAACAACCAGTCGAGCACAAGTCCTTTAATTTGTCGACCTTCATGCTACAAGCACAGCCTCTAGACTAGCCTCGATGCATTGGCTAAGGGCCAGAGCCTCCCGGGCTCCGCCCCAAAAACAGCCAGTCGGGCACAAGTTCATTGACTTGCCGATTTTAATGTTACAAGCCCAGTCTCTGGACTAGCCGCGATGCATTGGCTAAGGGCTAAAACCTCCCAAGCTCTGTCCCAGCAACAGCTAGTCGGGCACAAGTTCTTTGACTTTCCGATCTTCGTACTACAAACCCAGTCTTAGGACTGGTCACGAAGTGCATCGAACTTGAGAGTAAGAGAAAATGAAAGCGATGCACACAAGAATAAAGGAAACACGATCGCAGCAAAAACATGAAGTATATATATATATGTTATTGTCCGATTATATTGATAGCTCGAACGAGCATAATAAGTGTAAAACAAAGTAAAACAACAATATCAAGACGAAGAAAGAGCATCATGAAAGGCCAGAGGCATCTGTTTTCTTCCTAGAGTTTTGACGAACCAGTAAACTCGGCGATTGGGTGTGAGAGAAGAAAGTTAGAAAGTGTGGAGGTCGGCCGAGGTATTCTCCATTAGGTATTCCTTTAGGCACTCAAGGCCTTCCTTGTATCCATATCTCCATGCCTCGTCTCGGATTGCTAGCACATTTCGAATCTGGGACCCCAAAGCCTCCTTGGCAGCCTACAAGGTCGAAATCATGAGGTCCTGAGCAGAGATGATGTTCGACACCCGAACCAGATTATCTTCCAAGGAGTGGATTCAGTTTTGGCGTCACTACGTAGCGATCCTCAAGCTTCGAACAGACTGCGTCAGCGGAAAGTAACGAAGGAGTAGTCGTGTGCTCTGCGCAACCCTCCTGGAACATTGAAGTCCCCTTCAGGCCGATTGCAGTCTATCCTCCAACCATAGAATCTCCCTTTCAGCCCATTTTTTCTCCACTTCAAGGCGTTCAAGCTTCCTTATAAGCCACGAAATTTCCTCCTTCACCGAGCTTAGCTCCTTCTTCTCCTTGCGAAGCTCCTTATTCTCCAAGCGCAGGAGTTGATTGGACTTCACCAGCTTGTCCAGATCTTCGACCAAGCCGTCACGCTCCAAGGATAGCTTAATTACCTTCTAGTTCACCTTGCGGACCTCCATACGAGCCAGAAGGCACAGGGAGCAGAGTGCCCAGTTCTTCTCATCGAGAGCTTCCCGTTCACCCATAATCATATCCGCAAGTCAGTCAACATCTTGGAAAGAAAATTAGTTAGAGGAAAAACTACAGAGAGGAAAAGCCAAAATGCTGGAATCGTCGATACCTGAACAAAGTGGGACCTGAGCTTCTAAACTCGACCGCTTCAGCTCGGGCCAGTCTCTTGGGTACTCCCGCCCGCAGGAGGAGAGGACGGCCCTGCACCAGCCAGCATTAGGAGAGATGAAAGCACCCGAGGAATGACCTCGAGAGAAGTTGAGCCCGAGCTTGGTTGAGCCCCACTAGCGGGAGCGGGTCCCTCTAAATCTGGGGCCCCTCGAGAAGAAGAAGGCTCCCCTAGTTGGTGACCTGACCCCTGAGACTTTGGCTCAGCTTGGGCGGACGCCCCTATCAAGACATCGTCCGGCATCGCAGCCTTCTCGCAAAGGACAGAGGTTGAGGAAGAGGACAACTCCACCACCATGGACATTTCCTCAACCGTAGAAGTGATCGCTCCAACCTGGAGGGATGTCAGACCTGGGGAGGCAGGCTGTTGCATTTGGTCATTCGAGACCAAGAAAGACTCAACATCGATCTCGGAGAAATGCCCCAACACGGGTAAGTGACTCAAGCTCCCTGTAGTGAGTAGGGGTTGAAAGCATTGGGGGAGAGGGAAAATCCATCTCCCTAGTCGGAGGCACGACACAAGTAGCTTCCTCCTCGGTGAGGGAATCTTCGAAGGAAGGTAGGGGATTGACTGGTGTGTTGGCCCCGCAGGGAGCAGTATTGAAGAAGGAATTAAGGAACATGGCATTAAGGGCGATGTCGTCCTCCTCATCCTCACTAGCACCAAATGCAGCTACAGGCAGCGAGACCACAGGCTGCAGGGACAAAAGCCGAGCAATGTCGATGGTCGGGACCTGACAAGAAGAGCTGGGCTAGTCTTGGTAGGAGGAGCTCGCCAAAGTTGGGGAAGAGGTGCTGCCAAAGGTACCCTGAATAGGCCCCGATGGCGCCGAGCGAAATGGGCTGCAGGAAGCACCACGAGGAGGGCCTAATGGAATCAATCAGGAAGCAGTACTGAACTCATTGAAGGGGGACCCCGGCGGAGGGCGACGACGTGATAAACTCACAGGGGCCCCACGAGAGGAGGACGGTGGAATGGAGTGGGAAGAGTTGGGTGGGAATGAAGGCCTCGAGCCCCCGACTCAGGGGTGACCCCAGCATCGTTGTCTTTGGCCCGATGTCGTTTGCCCCGATCGTTCCTTGCAGGTGGAGAAGAGAAGACTGGTGCTTCCTTGCGGGAGAAGAAGGGGGAACAGACAAAAACTCCCGACCAAGAAGATCGATCAGGAAGGAACAGGTGTCGCCTAATGTTTACCTCCGTAAGCAGCTCGTCCATCTCAAACGCAGAGGGGTAGGCAGCCACCCAAGATAAAACAGTAGCCACTCGGAACTCTTTTCTCTCGGACAACTTGATCGAGAGAGCCTAACTCTTCAACACATTGGCCCAGACATCTAAATGGAAAATTCTTGATGAACTTCTTTTCCTTGGGGATATTCGCAGCTCAAGCCAGAGATAAGAAAAAGCACCGCTGCCATTCCTTGATGGAAGAAAAATGCCTCTCCAGCTTTTCTCAGCAGCTCGAGCTTGGAAACTGCACAAGCTCCCATCAAGTTGGAGGATTCTATAGACCAACAAGAATTCTCAAACAGTCAAGTCAGGATAGTTTTCGGAGGCCTCACTCAGCACTTGTTGGAAAACTATACAGCTCGCCACCATGATTCGCTAGTCATTAGGGTGGAGTTGCGCGGGAGCCAACTTCAAAAAATCGAGGATGTCCTGGATGGGATTGCGAAACGACAGTCGTAACCCATTGGAGAACATTAAAGGGAACAGGGCCACTTGCGTTGCCATCCCGTCCACATCCACAGTGGGAATACGGCGGTCGGGAATCTCCATAACCACCTCAGAAGGATTGTTATAGGACCTTCGCCATGCACATAGATCATCGGTAGTGACGATCGACTCCCAGTTCCTCCATGTGAAAGATAAGAGTCGGCCTTCATTTTCACTAGGAGCAGCCATGACAGAACTTGCGAAGGAAATGTGGGAGAATCGAAGATTTCGAGAACTCAGGGGAAGTTTGAAGAAGAGAGAACAAACAATTTCGGGAGCTTGGAAGCAGAAATGGGATGATCGAAGGGGGAATGAGGGTTTAATAAGATGGTAGATGACGATTGGTGTTTGCCAGACAGCGAAGCGACCGTGGCTCAGAAACTGAAGAGACGTGACAGTCCTGGGGAAGCGAACGGGTTGACAGGATGACGCCAACAGTCGCTAGATGGGCACATGGTCAGCACGACTCATGGGGAAGCCGAGGCATCGCAGGGTTGTTCCGAGTGTTCCGAACCGTTTTGTCCTCAGGAAGTCAAACCGTGGGAATGCACACATATGGGCAGACGCGCTCCGCCCAGTTCAATTGTCAGGAGACGTAGGGGCTGCAAAAATCGAGGCGACGCCAGCGTTGAATGACGTGGGCAGGTGACCTCGAGAAGCCCAAACGATGCAAGGCTGCGCAGACATGGTGGGTCATGTCAGGTGCGTGACGAGCACGTGCCAATGCTTGTCTCGGGACGAAAAAGGCACCTTCGGAATCCAACGGTTGGGAAGTTGGAAAGACAGCAGAAGCATAGGTATCCATGCGCATTAATGGCAGGAGAAACATGGATGTTTTAAATTTCCACCACACATGTGTGCTAGGAATTCATGGGGTACTGTGAGGGGAGTAAGGCTTGGGCAGACCTGGACCTGGGTCCAAGGATAAGGCCTAGGCAGAGCCGATCGGCTCAAGAGCCCAAGAAGAGAAGCGACCAAGCAAGGCACACTGACAAAAGGATGAAAGGTGGGACAATTTGACACCATTACTAGCTGAAAACCCGGGACATTCCTTGACCCCAAATCCTGGCATCCATACTAGTTAGAGAAGTGGATGTGCCCAACCAGGACCACGCCGCATTAATGGGACGAAGGCGGGCACCAAGGAAGGGGAGTTACGCCGCATTTAATGCGTTACGGGGCTTGGCATGCCACAGCATGCCTTTTAGGGTGTCAGGGACAATCGCGATCAGGTCTGACTAGCTTGTAGCACGACAGGTAAGCGGCAAAGACATCTGACCCCGTACGAAACAGCACACCCACTACCTCCACCTCGAGGACCAACTCAACCAGGTATAAATATCCATTCCCACAGCCAAGGAAGGGGTTTACACTCTTCAATACTTCAACTCTCATCTTCCTAGATTGATTATTTCTCTCTTTCTCTCATACATTGAAACTAACTTAAGAATCGGAGGTACCACGGTCCTCGAGCCCTTCATTCTCAATCTCAACAGGAATCAAGTCCAAGCCCAACTATATGGAGTTGCCCAGGCTGCGAAATACGACATCAACAACTACCTTTGCAAAGGTTTGTGCTATGCATTCACTTTGATGGGTACTTACAAGTGCAATAACTCTTCCATGGATATGATGAGCTACCAAAGCCTACCTTGACCACAATCTCCTCAAACCGCTCACCACCATCTCTTGCGACTACTTCCAGTGGTGCCACCATCATTCTGGTCAGATTCACATCCGTTAAACCACCATTTCTTACTAATCACGACTACAACTGCCTTTGAGAGCTGTACAATTTTAGACCTTTGGTCCATGCTTAAAAAGAAGTGATGCTATCAACGGGTTTTCACTTTGAGGATTTTATGCAAAGTTTAACAACAATAAATTCTCTAAGTCCAAATAACTTATCTATCAACTAATTTTTTTAATAGTGAACCCCACTCTTTTTCAAAACAATTATGTAACGTTTGCGCATTTCACGACTGTATGTCACCCCAATCCCAACCCCCTTAAAGCCGCCTGCTTCAACAATTTCACCACTTATGGCAAGGCCTCTTCCATGACAACTCCAATTGATTTATCTGTAACAGCTTCCGATGGAAGGTTTATATGTTTGGTTTTTGTAGATTGCTTTCTGATATTGCTTTGGCTGGAACTGATCAATGACTTAATAATAATTGTTCTGAACAATGAAAAATATGGTGTTGATGATGATTTATTATATAGAGATACATATTATGGTGGGTAGACATGAATGGATGATCAAACATCCAACAAACATGTAAAATACAATCACCTTCACAAATGCTTTTGCTTATGCCAGTTTTTATTTAAGATTCTAAATATGCATTTGATTTGTATTTCAAACTATTTTTTAGTATCATTTTGTTCTAATTCCCACTCCTTCTATGTTATATAATTACTGAATATAGATTCTCGCTACCCAAAAAAGAGGGAAATGATTTGTACAAACTCCAAATAGATAAGCCTCATACAAGCCCTTATAAAAAAGTGGACCACACCAAAAAAAAGTGTAAAAAAAATATTCTTTGTTAGTGAGATCCATGTTTTTATGAATGACTTGTATGAAACTTGTCTATTTGAGACTTATACTTAGCATTTAAAAAAAAAAGGGTGTGTGAGGGAGACTTCGAAACCACAAAAACATATGTTTAAAACTGTAAGGGCAAAAATGAGAATTTACTCATTGCCAACGCAGAGGGTGTGTGGGTGTGCCGCTTCTGTGTTGAATTATTAATAAACTTTACGTGTATCTTAAGCATTCTTATTATGAAAAATTAAAAATCTAATCATTTTGGCACCATTTCACAAAGGAAATAACATCACACACCCATAAATTGTTTTTTCTAGGCAAGGAGCAAAAAGGGAAACAATAAAAATACTTTTTTTTAAAGGGAAATGTCATCATTTATTTACTCATCAAAAGAAACTTATATCCATGACCGGATATATGCAGGAATATCTCCATATCAACCATTTGGAACTCTATTAGTACACTACTGAACTAGTCTGGACTTCACTGTTGCTCATACTCTCTACAGATAAATGTCTAAAAAACAACACTCTGCCTAAACAGAGACTCAACTTTACCCTTCATAAAAAGATAGGACAACACTAATAATGTTACATACAGTCGTAATAATAAAAATACTTACACTTTGTACCTTTGTCTAATTCTAATTATAATTAAGATAGATAAAAACAAGTGATGCACAATTTTAAAGATCAAATTTAGGGATAAATATATCCAATACCCTCAAGCTATCTCGATGTTGTTATTTTGCATCCCAAACTCGTACATTGCATTTTCAAATTATAAAACAATTAACAGTTTACACAATTTTTCAAAATTTTGTGCACAAAATTTCATCTATCGAGTCAAAATGAAAATGCAGAGTGCTAAATTTTAATAATATTAAATATAATGCATCAATCTTAATAGCTTAGGGTGTAAAATATAATTCTAATTATACAAAATATAAATTCTCTCCTTTCTCTCTCTCTCTCTCTCTTTTTTTTTTTTTTTTGGTATTTTTAAGTCTTATGAAATGTGAAATGAGACATTTTCAAAAAAAAAAAA